>PVLD010003842.1:119227-135615 GCA_004027595.1 Dinomys branickii | reverse complement strand
GACTTTCCCACGTCTCGCCCCAGCAGCCTGGTCCGCCCTACCACATCTCCCCCGGCATCTCAGAGAAATACGCCCAGTTTAAACTTCCCAGCCGAGGTCCCGGCATTCACGCTCGCCAAGTCTGTCTCGAGCTGGTGGTGTTTATTAAGGAGGTTCGCTCCCTTGCTGCTCACCTGGTCGCCATCTTCCCCGGATCTCCATTCACCACATTTTGATCACACCTCAAAAAGACGCTCATGAAAGAGGACTTCCCAAATGGCTTCTGACAGTGGCAAGAATGTTGGGAAAAGTGTGCTCCAAGTGAGGGGGAGAATTTTGTCTTTTGTTATAGTAAGGTTTTTTTTACTTAAACACAAGGTTTTTTCTATTGCTCTTGTGTGTGCATACAAACATACACATCTACATACACACATGAGATAAGTGCACATCCACACATGTGTGCATATCTGCCGTCATTCCTTGGACTCTGTTGGAGATCTACTCCCGTGCACAGCCTGACAGTTGGTACCACCATCCAAGGATGCTCTACAGTGGTGCCTTGTTTCATGAACTTAATCTGTCCCACAATTCTAAGGAACACAGCCACAGTTATGTTCATCACCTGATCTAAAGTTTGCCAATGAAAGCAAAATTTTTATTGAATGGTTCTGTTTATGAACCAAATTTTTCTTGAACAGAAGTGTTCATAAACGGAGGTCTTACTGTATCATTACAGGACCTACACACATCGTCCTATACACTTTAAATCTTTTCTAGATGATTTACTATGCCCAATCCACTGTAAAAACTAGGTCAGTAGTTGTTTCACTGTATTTGGGGGGGGGTAACCACGTGAAACAATTCTACATATATTCAATAAAGATGAAATTCTTTATTTTTTTTTCAGCGCTTGGGATTAAAGTTAAGGCCTTTGCAATGAGCTACATTCAAGCCCCTTTTTATTTTGAGACAGGGTCTCACTAATTCACTAAGTTGCCCAGGCTGGTCTCCAATTTGTAATCCTCTTGCCTTAGCCTCCCAGAGTGATAAGACTATATGTGTGTGCCACCGTACCCACCCTTCTGAAATATTTTTGATCAGCAGTTGATTGAATCCATAGGCAAAACCCACAGGTTTGGAAGGGCAACTGCCTATTCATTTACATTTATATGTAGAAACATGTACAAAGACTTACAAATAACCTTGATGTGTGTTTAAAAAAATTATAAAGGCACATGACACATTGCCTTTGATCCCCCCAAGACCTTCCCCCTTACTTTGAAATCATCACATCAATCTTGCTGCTTCCTGAAGCAGTCTGGAGGTCTTCTTTCGTATCTTTCATTGTGCTGTCCTGGCTGCCTCGATGTCCTGAATCAGTTCAAAACGTTTACAGCAATTTCTGTCAAATAAGAGCAGGATGCTGTGTCTTCCTCCACCGCATTCACGGATCTGGCACTGTGCAACCCTGGCTCTTCCCCAAAGTCAAAATGACCACGCAAGGGCAGCACTGGAACCGAGTCAGGACACGGAGGCAGCCAGCACAGCACAGCTACAGACACAGAGAGGATTTCCAGAGCTGCCGCGCGAAGCAGGAAAAACGACAGGGTGAGTGCGCCGCCGTCCAGGGGGCTCCAAGGCAGTGTGCCTTTCTTTTCGTCATTGTTTGTCAGTTTAACCATTCGCCGTACATCACTATACATTTTGTTTGTGTCTCATATAGCAGGTATATGCTGAAATTCCCAGTGTGGGTTGAGCATTCGGCCACGATTTTATCTCTCAACCCCTAAAGTAGTTCCTGGCAAGTAGCAGAATTAAACAAGTATTTGTTGGGGGGGGGCGCAGCAGTGTGGGCATCAGTGGACATAAGAAGCTGCTAAAACAGTGTGGACAGCGGTATGTGAAAGTTACTGGGCTCTCCAAGGAAGGAATGAGACTAAATCTCAGCCGAAAGCAAGTCTCACAAATACAAATGAAAAGGTGTTACTATATGGAATGATGAGGGAAAAGCAGGTTTGTTGCATTTCATGCTAGGCACCATATTCACATTCCTTGAGGACAGTGACCCTGTTCTTTGGTCCTTTTCCTCCTAAACTCATCGGTGCCTCCCATGTCTTCGGCATCCACCGAATATTTGCAGAACTTATTTGATTTAGCCGATCAACAAACCTCACAACTGACACAGAGGATTGCAGTCACCAAACTAGAAGGCCAGTGTGTTCCAAAAGTCATTAGGGTTTTTTTTTTTTTCTTGATCATTCTTAATAGCATTAGACTCATGGACCAATTTTCCTCAATAAGTTTGTAGATGAAGAGTCAGGGGGAAAAAAGCATGAAATATGGCGTTGCTATTTAGGAGAATTTGTACCTCGCGGAGGAATGAAAGGCCCATTGAGTGGGGTGGAGGGTCCAGCCGTCCACAGTGTTTATGGGACTGGGCGGCTCTGCAGGGAGGCCGCACACCGCCCCGGCCTGAGGAGGGAGCCTGTGGGGAGCTTGGCTGCACGCCTCTGTTTTTGCTTGGTGAACCAGCCACTCTACCTCCTCAGGAGAAATAGGTGCAAAGGGAGCTGGAGCCAGGGAATCACTGCCCAGCCTCTCCCAGAGCAACTGCTCATCCAGCAGTGTGTGGGTGGTGAGCCTGGGCCCTGGGCCTCAGCCACAACTTTGTGCCACTGTGGGGGGCGGGGCGGGGGCGGGCACAGCAGAGCAGTGCCAAGGGGCACAGTCACCCCAAGCAAGAGTGGGACTTCCCACCACACTCAGCCCTGAGCCAGAGACTGGCCCGCCCCGGCCAAGCCCCACTTGGGATCCGGAAGAGGGAGTGGGGTGAAGAAAGCCAGGCACGCACAGTGCGGCCACAGGTTGCCCGTGAGTCCTGTGTCGCTGCGTGGATGATGACAAGTGGACACTGTATTTTATAAAGATTGACTCCCTTGCTTTAGTATAATTAACAGAGCACTACTCTTTCTGAAGCAAGGCAAAACACTCACACCTAGAAATAAGTAGAATCGCCTGCAATGAATGCTGCCACTGTAGATCACTCTGCTAATCTGTTCACGTAGGCCCAGAAAATATCTTTCTCTCCGCAGCATCTACTTATTTCCTGTTACTTAATTGCTAACTGTGAAACATCAATGAATCCTGCGGCCCACCCTGCTGGAACCACGGACATCCCTCGATACGGCACCGCTGCCTGTTCACTCAGTCCACGAAGAGTTCTCAGTACCTGCTCTGTTCCGAGAAACGTGGCCCTAGCTTTAACGTGAAAAGGAAAATGATGCTCATCCATTTAAGGATGACCAACTGTCAGGAGTCACTAGAAGGTTTCTCAAGGACCAGACGTTTAATGTCCTGATGTGCGAATGAGGCTTGTCAGGGGTAGAGTCAGATGAGGCCCTGGGATAAGAATAACCCTGAGCTTGTAAGGAGCAGCCAGAGGGACTGGAGGGGATGCTCGGGAGGCCAGAATGGACTGGGACGTCTGAAGGGGGGACCTGCAGAACTAGAGTCTTGCTTAGGCACGGGGTCAGGAGGGGTCTCACAAGCGGCCTCACAAGGGCTGTATTGACCACGAACAGAGTGGTGGATGGAAGAGAGACATTGTTGTGAGAATAGTAGTGACCACCAGAAGCTTCCACAGGAACCAGAACCAAAGGAAGCATACCAGGAGCATGGAGGAGATTGGGGGCAAGAGGGAAGTAGGAGAGGTCACAAAGTCGGGGTCAAGGTCAGAGGCCATAGAGGGTTCTGGGGAACAGACTGACAAGACTGGGGTGCCTCAGCACCTAGATGTCAAAGCACACAATCCTTTTGCTATTCTCTCTTTTATTATTTCTTTGTGTGCCACTACTTCCTGGAAGGAGACACGGTGCTCCAAATCTGCAAGAGTCCCCTGGGGTGGGACCAGACTGCCATCCAGAGCGTGCCTCAGCCACACACACTGACATGCTTGCATGGACACACAGTTCTCCTTCAACCTCCTTGTCTTTAAAATTAAACATACATTTCCTCAAACATCGAATTTGAGATCAAGCCTTGACAATGATTACTTAGCACGTTTTATCATCTGATCACTTCTGTACTTGGTTTAGGTTACCAACGTGGCAATCACGCTGACATTTGGCTAATTTTCTTAGAATACCTAGTATTTCAGCCCTGTGGTTACGATGGATTCCACAGACTTTTATCAGTGAGATCTGGAACACAATCGCTATTTACAGGCCCTGTGTACATTCAATGGCGTCATGTGTTTCGTTGGGAAACTGTATCCTGAGATCAAACTAGACTATAGAAGTTACGGGCTCATAACTTGGAGTTTCCTGAAGGAGGACAGATATAGATCTATGCAAATATTTCCAGATAGAACTGTAGACGGAAGATAAAAAGCTAAAGATAATATTCCACAATGGGAACAATTAGCACATTGGTGAATTATCCATACGTTTAACATCAGCTACAAAAATATAATTATTCCTTGAGGAAAATCTTAAGTCTCAATCATACAAATTTCTATATGAGCATTGTTTACTGAACTTTGGTTCTCAAAATGTACTGCAAGCATCAAAGTCAAATAAGATTGTGGGTTCCAATTTCATTCACCAGTGGCCATTTGTCAACAGTGGACTACCTTTAAGCAGAACCAAATGTTACAAACAAAAGTCAGAAGAAATTATAATTAATCAATTTGCAAAGTTGTTTCTTCATGCCACAGATTAATCTTGAGGTCCAAGTATTACAAAGGAGGAATTTGTAAAAACATATCCCAAAATATATTCTGTAAAAGATTAGTGCCTGTGCCATCTAACGGTTGTTCTATTTAAAAAGAAAATCAAGCCTGGTAGGTGTGGGCTTACTGAGTTAGTTCCAGTTAAACATGCCCGCTTAAGCCTTCTCTCTCTTCGTCTCTCTGTCCGCCTCTCTCTCGACCTGCTCTGAGTCTCCCCATGCAGAGCAGCCCTGTGAATTCTAAGGGCACACTCGCTCATTCAGGACTCAGATTCATCTAGGCCTCAGTAGTACGTAGCCTGCTTGGGAGCCTGCACTCTCCACGGCCGCATCTTTCCAGGCAGAGTAAGAGAACTGCTTGCTTCAGAACTGCACAGCAGGCTCAGAGTCCAAATCAGGTCACTGGGGTGAGCAGGCACGATGGGACAGCGCTTGTTCCAGATGAGAGACCTGGACAACAAGGCAAAGGCAGCGGCAGTACCAGGCCTTCCACACAGATTTAAGCGAAAAGCGAAATGACCCCCCATGGATACTAACTCTAACAAGCACGGTGTACCAGGAGTGGGGGAGTGGGGAGCTGCAGGACTGGGGTATCCAGTACCAAAAGTTGCCCAAGGGCCCTGAGCAGCACCCATTCATACTCTCAGACTCACAGGCATCTTGGAAAATGCGTCAGTCCACCCGGAAGCTGGAAATCTTTTTAGACTCAGTGTAAACAGCCAGGGAAACTGGGACCCTTATCATGCCACAGTGGTGGCGCTTTACCATTGGAATCAATATTTAATTCATTTAAACTAAGTCTCAAAGCAGAAAGTACTGTCAGAGTTGGCAAGGGGACTTAAAATTTATGTTTTAATTACTTGGCTATTTCATCAAAAAGTAGACACGGCGTCTGTGGTTTTGGACTTTGAAATAAACCCTATATGAGGGGGAAAATATTCCAGGCACATAGGGCTTATTCATGCACGTGTTTACGGTTTCTCTACCTGCGAAAGGAGAGCGTTTGTGAAGGTGTGGCGGGTGTGGGACTGACACAACGTTTCTTGTTCAGGGAAGTCAGCCCATGCCCGTCGGATTCAGCACCACATGCAACTGGCCTATGGCTTCCTGATTTGGGGGAGAAGGGTTTGCACGCAAAACTTTTCTGAACTGTTAAGAAAAAACAGAAAGTCCCTGGAGGCAATTGTCAAGAGAGTGTAAGAATGTAGACCAAGGACCATGAACTACACAGAGAAGATACAGCTCCTCGGAAAGGAAACCAGCTGCTCTTCCTGACACAGAAGTCCAACCAGAGTCGCTTCCTGGTGCTTTTCAACAAGGATCCAGTGGAAACAATAAAATCGTTCGAGTGCAGCCGGAACTGTGGCTTCATCGCACCAGAGCTGGAGAGCGGAAGGCCACTAGGGTTTGGTGCTGCATCCAGCCCTAGCTCCACCCCCAGGACAACGCGGAGGGCAGATGTTACCGAAGAGTAGAAGGTCATTAACGGCTTCAGGCCCATGACTGCAGCCCAAAGACCATCCCTAGGGTGCTCTCTGCTCTAAGAGGGCGAGAAAACCAGTATCTTCCCCAGTAATGACTTCTAGTTTACAGCCTTCATTTGTTATATTTCCTCAATAGCTGTTGTGTCGAGATTAACTACATAAATGGTCTGCAGCTGTCTGTTATGAATTAAGGGAGTTTAATCAAAGTATTTCTAATGTACAGCATAATGATAATACAGGGGGGAAGTACTATTTAAGAGATAATGATGGTTTCAGAAGATCACTGTTGTAATGTTTAGTGCATATGCCTTCAGCATTGAATTTGTTGTTGTTCTGAATGTGCTTAATGGATCACTGAAAAGCTGCCTAATGCGGGATTGTTTGATGGGGCTGACAGAGCTGGAATTACCCCATTGCTGTTTACTGCATACAGCCATTAAGATTAATTGCTGCCAGATAATTTTGACTGTTTTTATCTTCTGGAAAAAGTGTCACTAATGGGTTTATAAATTGGTTCACTATTACTAATAGTAAGGCCAGTGTAGCAGGAGAGAATGCCAGCTAATTCTAAAGATAAAGGTAAAAAAGTATAAAGTACTATATGGCTTGCTAGTTTTAAGGGATACTGTTATCTAATAACAGACAGACTGATATATGATGCTCATTAATGCTATTTCCTAAGCTTTGGGTTGAACCTAATAGATGCTAATAAAGTCTTATTTGATGTCCCATTAAAAAGCTCAATCTGTTTCTTGCATTAATACCCAGTGCTGTTTATCACATCTTTGATGACTGAAACCCAAATTCCGATCTGTCCCATAACCAAGCTTTCTCTGTGTGTCTTCATACCTAGTTTGGATCTTATGTATGTGAAATTTATACAACCAAGCCAGAAGAATTAACAAAGGGCATGAATTAATAATAATGTTACACAGGGCCTAAGTTACCTATGACATTCACAATTCAGGCGTCGTTGTAGGATGTCTGGAGAGGCTTCTAGAAAGAGTGTATCTTTATTCTTCTCATTGTTTAGAGACTGTTGGCAACTGAAAACAATTTCAAACATATAGGTAACAGAGCTTAGAGGTAACAAGAGAAAACTTGCATCCTTACATCTTAAGGTTACAAGATTTTTAAAAATCTAAGCATTTTTCCTGAAGAAAGCTAGATGAATGTAATCATTTTGAAATGGTAGGGTTCCTGAAGATCCCCCTGGTGTATCCACAATCATCACCGAGACAGACCCAGTCCAACTTGTGAACATATTTGTAGAACTTGTGAACATATTTTGCAGATTTTGCTGGTTTACCACAAATGATGATAAAATCTCTTGTGCACTGAGATTCAAATGTACCCTGTACTTCTGAGAATGTTAAAAAAAAATGGAAAAAACGTGAACCAGACAGACTGACATGAATATCTAACCATGTAGAAGAAACCAATAATTCACAAATAGTAAAGTTGTGTTATCCTCAAGAATGAGTCCTATAAAAACACGAAGTGTTTCTTTTGCAAATTCAAAATCATGTTTTTATCTTTCAACTCTTTTTACCTTGCACTTAAAAATTTTACATTTAAAAACACCAGAAATCCTGAATAACATATATAAGGTACTATATGACACATTATTTTTCTACCTATATATTCTAAATCAACATCCTCAGTGCAGTGAAGACTCCTGTGAATTTTAAGAAAGTCCTGAGGTTTTTTTCATTTGTTTGTTTGTTTCTTTTTGTTTTTCACTGTCTTACCCTAGAAGGACATGAGATTAGGTGCTAAATTGGACAGGTATGGGCTGGGAATGTAGCTCAGTGGTAGAGTACTTGCCTAGCATGCACAAAGCCCTGAGTTCAATCCCTAGTACAAAAAAAAAGAAAAGAAAAACTGGACAAGTCATCTTCTCTTTAATTTTTTTCCAGAATGAACTTAATTTCGATAGGCAACATGAAACAGTAAGTACATGACCTCCACACAGTAGCATGGGCAGCATTTGAGAGGCACTGACGGCCTCCAGGGCAAGCGTTTTCTGCTCATCTGCCTGTCTCTGCCCTGGGACTCTGGACCTAGAAGAGCAGGCAACTTCTCCTCCCATCTACCTGCTGGAGCTGCCCTCTGGGTATTGTGCTGAGATGGGGAAATGTTTACCTTTGTGTGTTCGGTACCAGGATTGAACCCAAAGCCTTTGCAGTGAGCTGTATTCTCCAGCCCTGTTTATTTATTTATTTTTATTTTTGAGACAGGATCTTGCTAAATTTCTAAGACATCCAGGCTGGGTTTGAACTCATGGTCCTCCTCTCTCAGCCTTTCAGAGTGCTGGTATAACCATGGTGCCTGGCTACTTGTCTACCTTTTCTCTGGTAGCATTTTAAATACAGAGAGCTTCTGTCTTCATTACTTTCTCATCGCTGAGACACGATACCTGACACTGACACCTTCAACTGTAAGGAGGAGTGGTCTGTTTTAGCTCACAGTCTGTGAAGGTTTTGGTCCATAGTCGGCTGGCTCCAAAGCAGGGCAGCAGGGCAGAGGGGCCCGGAAGAGAAAAAACAGCTTATGGCAGGCCTGCAGGAAGCAGAAAGGGATCAAGGGAGGGAGAGAGAGGTAGACTCTTCCAGGCCACACCTCCACTCACCTGGCCCCTCTAACCAGGCTTCACCTTAAAGCACCATTTGGCTATAACCTCGTCAGGGAACTAATCATCCTGTAAGTATCACAACCCCTGACTCAACACTTCCCTAAAGCCCCACCTTCAAGCCCACAAGGTTTTAAAGGGACATATAGATACAAACCATAAAATTTTCCTTTTAAACCTAAAGACAATGTTCCACCCATGAACCCTGATTTACTGATCTCAGCTTGCCACCCCCGGTGGCCCCCACTCACCCCACCCCACCCCAAATAGTACCTGTCACTGAGCTCCTTTACTCACCTGCAGTGCAGCCCTCAGGATCAATGAAACATTACAGGGCATCTTCGTGGTTCTCACCCCACCTCTTGCACCTTTCAAAACTAAGAATGCCCCAGCTGAGGCCACCTCTCAAACACCATAGCTCCAAAGCCCTCGGCATACATAGGCCTGAATGTCCGCTTCCCTTCTAGGTGCCTCAGTTTGTTGGGTGGAACCAAGCAAAGCCCCCGCGAGGGCACTCGGGATGGAAGCTGGCTATTTCAACGCTGGCTCTCCGCCACATGGTGTGAACAGTGGCCCTGGGCTCCGAGGGGAGGAGCAGGCAGACGACCATGCAGGTCATTCTCCCTGCGAGGGTGCCCCCATGGGCTGGGGCTTCCTGAACCTCAGGATAGGAGAGCACCGCTGTGTGGAGCCTGCCTTGGACGAGAAGCAGGCTTCATCCCCCTGTGCGAGCTCAGCCCAGCAATGGAGCTGAGAGAGGCAGCAGCAGGTACTTCAAGGCTCTTCACGAGGTGCAGATTTAACAAGGATCCAAGCGCACCCTCGCTGCTGGAAGGAGCTGTGCATGCAGCAGCCCTTGACATCTGCCTCATTTCAATAATTTCCAGCCATTAAACCTCTGTCTGAATGAGCATTAGGAAACACAGGCATGTGCGGTTACTAATTTGAGTCTCTCTCTCTCTCCTCTCCCTCCCCACTTTGAATTTAATGCAGTGCAAAGGCTCCATGGACAATCTGGATGCCTCCCCCTGTCCAAGGGACCAGAGGGGTCCTCACGACCTCCATCTGTGCAGAGGCAGAGGGAGAACTCAGGGTGTGTGTCTGCGTCTTCTCCGTTTGCTTCGGCCAAGGCCCAGCCAGCCAGACCCTTCTCCTTGAACAGCCCAGCTGAGATGAAAGCCTCGTTTCGCAGGGTGCTGGGTGTAGGTCCTGAAAGTCTCTCCCTGGTGAGACCACACCCTTGGGTTATCACCTACCTGGATTTGAAATCCTGACCTTCCGTGTGTAGGGTGCAAGTGACAAATGCTCTGAAAGTGACTTTCCATGACATGTCCCTGGGCCGGCAAGGAGGGGAATGTTTCACCTGTGGCTGAGACCCCCTTTCTACCCTTTGCTGGCCTGACAGAGAAATTGCCAGGACGTGGAACCCACAGGAGAGAGGCAGACAGGGCCCTCTGCTCCTGTTGCTCCGTCCATGCTGGGTCTCACTCCTGGCCTCTTGTCGGTCATCGGTCATCGCTGGGACCACTCAGTACAGCCTTGACTGTTCAAGGCCACCCTGCTTTACTAACCCACGTCCCTGATGTGGGAAGTCCGGGCCCGTGCCTCCACACTCACTGCAGTTACGTGTCTCTCCTGCACCACTGGCCTTCTGGTCTCTTTTCCAGACTTCTCACTCCAGTTAGGATTTCCTCCCTTGCTCATTTGCATTTTTAGCACTTGCCCTGTGAAACTCATTCCTTCCATGTCCTAGGAGGATGAAGATACGGAACATCTCCGCCTGGGCATCAGATGTGTCTGATGCTGCTGCGTCCGTGCGGTCCTCTCCTCCTTTGATCTGCGCATCTCCCTCGCGTTCTATCAGGTGTGGGGAGAGCTCAGAGCCTGCCGAAGTGTCACCCGCCCCACGCTCCTCCCACCACACAGCCTGCTCCCTCTGCGCCATGGAAGGCAGCACCTCACCCTGCAGTGCTGAGGAAAGAGGGGAACTTAAGTAGATCTAAAAATTACCCAAGGAGCTCAACTCATTAAATAATGCTGTGAGAAATTCATAAGGGGAGATAAGTGGGAGAATTAAAATACCATAAACTTAGGCAGACAGCAGAGGTGTTGTACACTCACACGGCCTTTTGTGCTGACTACCGGGCACCTTCAGGGAGAGGTTGGCCCCGGACTGACAGTGCCCGGCCCCACCTGGAAGGAAGCCTGACCCCGAGTGACCCCAAAAGGAGGATCCCTGTAACAGCATTTCCTCCACCTATAGGAACTGTTGCAACACTAGTCACCCTTCAAGCATGACAGTTTGTTCCCTCCCCCCCTCCCCCTCCCCCTGTCTCTTTAAAGAGACAGGGCCTCACTCTGTGGTCCAGGTTAGCCTTGAATTCCAAAGCTCAAGCTGTCCTCCTGCCTCAGCCTCCAAAGTAGCTGGAACTACAGGCACACACCCTTGCCTAGTTTCCTTCCTCTCTGTGACTTCCTCCTTTTTAATGCTCTTCCCTTCAATTCCTTTCTGAGCCAGGAGCAAGGGAGCTCAGGGGAAAGAATGCTCCCCTTGTACATAAGGTGTTTTCCTCTCTCAGTCACCCCTCTACGCAATAAAGTTCTGATCATAGCTGGTCGTTGGTATTTTTCTCTAGTTAGTCTTCATCATTCCATACTCTCTTTGACACATGTTATCCAAATTACCTTCATGCTCTCTGTTTCTAATGTAAACTACATGAAAACAAGTATTGCTCAATTTCCAGCCACTGTACTAAAGTGTGTCAGATGGTGCCTGAACCCCCAAAAGTGCGGGGCAGCCACTTCAGGGAATAGGCATTTAAAACAACTACTGCCTTTCCTCAGCTCAGTTCCCGGGCCTCGCTGCTCAAGGCTCCTGCCCCACGTGCCTCCTATGTCACTGCTGTGCACCTCTGTCCTGAGGACCCCCTCAGGCTGGCTGGTTGAGCTCCCTTGCAATATGCCCACCTGAGGGCAGAGATACAACTCAGATGACCCTTAAAGGATCTGCATAAAAGGTTCTCCCCAAATCATCTTTCCCTGATAAAAAATCACTTCCTCTAAGATCTTGTGTTTTCATATCCAATTTGGTATTTCTGGTGACAATTCCATAAACAAACTAGATGCAATTAATTAATTAAATTTAGCACAAATGCAGTAAATTATTTTCCACATAAATTTCTGTTCTTTAATCAGTTCTTATAGAAGACCACTCCAAGAAAGAAATCTTCAATTGTTTGTATACCTACAGAAGTGATTAAGATACACAGCAAATGTTGAAATTTTAAAAACTATTATGGCAAAGGACATTGCCCTTTCATTTGTCCCCCTTCAAAATACTCCCTCTCCCTTCAAACACATTAGCCCACTATTCTCGCAGATTTCTGAAACAGTTCTGGAAGTCCTCTTTCTTGAGGGTCTGCACAAAGGGACATCAAACATATAGAGAATGCTGAGTGCATCCCATGAAAAGGCAGCTGTAAACACATTACCACACCCAACTTACTCACAAGATCTGGCACTGTGCAGCTTCTGGCTCTTCCCTAAAGGCAGAATAGCCGTGAAAGGCAAATGTTTTGAATCAGTTCAGGACACTGAGGAAGTCAGGACAACACAACAGAAGACAGGAAAGAGGACTCCAGAGCTGTTCTGAGAGGTGCAATAAAAGTGGGGTAATTGTGTTTGAAGCAAGGTGGAGTATTTTGAGGTGAATAATGGTGATGTCTCTTTTACTGTGATAAATAGTTGAGCATTCATTGTATTTTTGTAATCACATCTCATACGTTCAAGGCAGCATTACTCATGAAAGCCAATAAAAGGAAGCAGCTCAGGCATCCACTGACTCATGAATAGATGCATAAATGTGGTCTACCCATGTGATGGATTGCTATTCATCATGAAAAAAAGAAAAACTTTGGACACATGTTGCAAATTTGGACAAACATTGGATGAACTTGAGGGCGTGATCATGATGAGGTAAGTCAGTCAGCAAAGGATGAATAGTGTATGATTCACTGTGTGGAATAGCTGTGCAGAATAGCTGATTCCCTACATTTGGGTAGAGTACTTTAACTCTTAAACAGGGCAGCTAGAATGTTCCAGGACTGGATAGAAGAAAGAATGGAGAATTGCTTTATGGGTACATAATCTGGGTTTTGCAACACAAGAAAATCTGAGAGGTGGATGGGAGTGATGGCCACAGGGCATTGTGACTGCTGAAGCTACTGAGTACACTCAATGGTCACAGTGTAAGTCTTATGTGCAGTGTTATCTGTAGTCCATCTTGTTTAATTCCTTCAAATTTTCCTGGTTAAGAAACAGTTATGGAAATCAGCATGGAGATTACCCCAAGAAATAAAGTTAGAAATTCCATCTACCAACCAAGTCTCCTAGGCACCATCCGAGAAGGATTAAGGACATCACATCACAGTGATCCATGCACAGCTCTGTTTGTAGCAGCACAGCTCATAATAGCTAAAGCCCGGAAGCAGCTTATATGTCTATCAACACACAAACTGATAGAGAAAGTATAGCATCGATACAGAGGGGACTACTACTCATCAATGAAGAATGCATCCAGTCATTTGTAGGCAAGTGGATACCCCCAGGAAACAGAATGTGAAGCAAAATAAATGAAGCACACAAGATTAAATAGCATGTGGTGCCTCTCATTTGAGTAAGGCAAAGTGTAAATAAAAAGAAAGACAAAGAATTGATAGAAGAAAACTTGGAGATGGACCTTTTGCAAATGGGAGGGAGTCCAAGAGATCAAGGATGCAGGGAGGAAATGTGGAGTAAAAAGATTCAAGGTATGTCATGTGCATGTGCCAATACCCACAGTTAATGTAAACTTTATTTGCCACAAACATAAACAAAAAATAATAACAGCAATCATGAAAATGGGGGAGGGAATCTAGAGATGGGGGTCAGGTGGGGAGAGAAGGAGGAATGAAAAAGAACCAAGATGTGTCATGTGCATATACAGAAAAGGTCTATAACCTGAGTTCAGGTCTATCGAGGCAGCCAGCCTATTAATAAGAACTTATTAATGATTAGCATTACTCATGTTTAAAGTGAAGGATAACAGAAGTAGTTCAACTTGTCTAAGAAGAAAATAACTTTATTAAATAGACTCTTATAAACCCCCTCATCTTAAACATACATAACATACACACGCACACAGGTAATTCCCACAGTAAGAGATAGAATATTTCATTACAGCACGTCTGTGGTTCATTCCCGTATGTCTCACTGTGATGTTTCACAAGGATTTTATGTCCACCATCCCTTCAAATCCTCACATCAGCCCTGTTAGGAAGATGCTACTGTGCCCCTTCATTAAATAAGAGAAAATGAGGCTCAAAGAAGTAAAGTTACTTAACACAGAGAATGTAAGGGCATGAAATCTGAACCCAGGTATCCAGCCCCAGATTGCCCTCAGAGCCCCTGGACCGAGCTGTCACCTGCTACCTGAGAGGTCTGGGGTGGAATGAAGGAGTTTGCTCTGAGATGCATCAGAAGCCCAGGGCTCCTGTCCGGGCTTTGTCCAGATGGACTCTCACAGGTCATGTCAGGCTTGTCTCTGTTCTTCTGTCTCTAAAATGGGGAGATGATGTCTTCTCTAACTTCAAGGCTATTTTGAAACAGACATCAAAATTGAAGAATGCTGAGTACAAGCTAGGAAATGTACTGATACAGGGCATCATCGCTCAGTCTCACTCATCGGGGCTACAGACCAAAGCCACAGGGGGCGTGACCTTTCACCCCATTTAGAATGGCTATCATCAAAAAGACAGGTGATCACAAATGATGGTGAGGGTGTGGACAGCTGCTGTGGGGAACTGCGTGGAGGCTCCTCCCCCACTGAGGACAGATCCGCAGTGCGATCCAGCAGGCTCCAGAGGAGCTCAAGTCATCCTGACAAAAAGACGCATGTACTCCCAGGTTTCCTGTAGCACTGTTTACAATCAACGAACTATGGGACCAGACTAGACCCTCTGCTGTGGACGAGTGGAGAAGGAAATGCAGTGCTACCCAGCTGTGAAAAAGGGAAGCCCTGTCATTTGCAGCAATGCGTTTGCACTGGCGATCACTGTGTCAAGAGGAATAAACCTGACACAGAGAGACAAATGCAACGTTCTCTCACTCTGTTGTGAAACGAAGAAGTCAGTCTCCTGGAAGATCAGAGTGGAAGAGAAGGAAACCGGAGACTGGGAAGGGCAGGGAAGAGGAGGGATTGCGGGAAATTAGTTAAGAACACAGAAGCAGGAGGAGGAATTCGATCTGCTTCTCTGTAACACAGGACAGTAACTAGTGACTGAAACTATCTATGATCTCTTCCAAACTGACTGGGAAAGAAAAGAATGAAATGCCCCACACATAAAAATGACCTGCGGTTGAAAAGAAGGAAATGCTTGTTACTCTCATTTCATTATTAAACATTGTAAACATGTATCACATTGCTATAACATATCCTAGAAAGACATTCAAATATTGTCTATTTTTTTTAAATATGAGGCATTAGCATCATGACTAAGCAAGCAGGTAATGAGTAGATAAAACAGCTCCGAGCCCAGAAAGAATAATACAGAATGGAAGACACTTGGAGGAGACAGGGAAGACGCAGGGCTGCTCTTGCTGGTGCGCGATAGAAGCTACGCGGTTGGCTTCTAAGCAGGTCTAGCTCTCAAGAATCTTGCAGCAAAGAATGAAAGATTATAACACCGTCTGGGAAAAGAACATATTTGAATTATTGCAATATGAATGCATTGTATACATCTATACTCACATACACACACACACACACACACACACACACACACACAGATTCCTTTTACAGACATCTGTATCTGTAACCTCAGTATGTCCTTTTGATACAGGAAAATAAAAACTCCCAACCCGAATGATATCTGAGAGGAGTTCATGTTCTCTAAAATCGAAGAACGAAGTTTAGGAAAAATGGAGGTTAAGAGGAGAATATATTTATTGAGAGAAAGAAAGCTTCTGTCCAAGAGGGGGAGAGAAGGGGGCCTGAGCGGGTTACCTGATGACTCTGTCTTTTCTAGGGACTTTCATAGGGAAAAACCATGAGGTGAGGCGGGTCCCAGGTAGGGGAAAACGGATAACACTGTGGTCAGCCTGTGCTGATTAAACTGGGATCAAATGGGGAAGCAAGTCATGCAGAAAGCGGGCTCTAATTCAAACCATGGGCGTTTCCTGTAAGAAGTTCGGTCAGTGACCCTTCAAGGTGATTGCTACCCACTTAGAATATCAATCCCCAATGTTTGCACCTAGGGAGGTATGTGGGTGTGTTTGTTTAGTCCTTTCGTCTTGAGGTGTGGCCCACAGGTATCTTACCTTGTGTTTCTTTTTTTTTTTTTTTTATTTTAGAAACATAAAAGCACAAAAACATATTGACAAACAGACACCCATTATCATAGAAAATAGTACAATCACAACTAATCTATAGACAAGGTGATATGGTCTCAACAGTAGTTGTTGCTTTATCCATTGATATCTTCGAATTGTAGATGTATGGACCCATATACAGACATGCAAATTTAGTC
>PVLD010003842.1:87168-119127 GCA_004027595.1 Dinomys branickii | reverse complement strand
CACAAAAACCAAAAATCCAAAGACAAGAAAGAAAACAGGCATACCTTGTGTTTCTTATTGGCTCCGGGCCTGGCCCTGTCTGACTGCCTCTAATACCTGTATCTGCCTCAGCTGCCTCCAACACTTTTTAATATCAAAGAGGAGAGAGCGAAAGGAAAAAGAACAGAAAGAACTAGGTTTCCGTGAATGAAGAAATGTGGTTTCCTCAGGAGCAGGTTAATCCTCACACACTTTCAGGAAGTGTCTTTGCTAAATAGATGGCTCTGCTCCTTCGAGGGCAATGCTTCAGCAAATGGCCCTGAGACCCTCAGTGGGTAGGGTGACCCAGCTTCTCCTAGAAGTCTGAGCTGAGCCGTGGCATGGATGGGCATGGTGGGCTGGTGGCGGTCCAGGCAGAGCTCCCAGGACTGCGAGCAGAAGAGATATGAAGGAGGACACAGAGGTGAGCAAGAGCAGAAGGCAGACCCGAGCCAAGGTTTCTGGGAACCTCGGGACCCACCCTGGAGTCGCCCCTGCTGTTCCCCAGCCTTGTCACTACCGCTGTCTGCAGGCACAGAGGCTCCCTCTTCTTGTGGAGCTCATGTCGCCAACTCCCCTCATCAGTCACCCCGGACTCCAGCTACCTGGGTTGGGACCA
This sequence comes from Dinomys branickii, assembly GCA_004027595.1. Classification (NCBI taxonomy): domain Eukaryota; kingdom Metazoa; phylum Chordata; class Mammalia; order Rodentia; family Dinomyidae; genus Dinomys; species Dinomys branickii. The sequence goes on along the minus strand of PVLD010003842.1, from coordinate 118,490 downwards.
ATTCATGCAGGGCTGGCCCTGCCCTGGGATGCCCACCCCGTGTCCTCAGCCCATGGAGCCAGTGTGCCCAGTGTCGCTCCAGAGAGGGAATGGTGTGCGAAAATCGTTCACTTGGCCTGCCGTAATTGGTGGCTTATCTGAGCCCTCAAGACCATGTAACCACTTCTCTCCAAGTACCTACTTCCCTGGTTATTTTTAGCAGCGTGCCTTCGCTCACTGTGCAGTTCACTCACTGGACAACTCTGCCTCATGTAGCATCATCCGTCATGGAGCGGAGACCACAGGAGCAGCAGACAGCCAAGGAGTTTGTGTCTATTTCCCCTTCCTTTAGAAACAAAGGGGAAAAAAAAAAAGATAAAATTATGGGGCTGGGGATATAGCTCAGGGGAATAAGCGCTTGCCTAGCAAGCGCACGGTCCTGAGTTCGATCCCCAGTACCACAAAAAAAAAAAAAAAAGATAGAAACAAAGGGGGCTGTGCCCTGAGACCCCACACTCTGGAGCTGGTGCACCTTCCTTGTGGCCAGTTGTAGGAGCACAAGAGGGACCCCCAAGCCACCAAGGCAGAGCCCGGCGTTTTGGAACACCCAGTGACATCCCACTGGCCAAAGCTAGTCTTGCAGGAACCCTCAACATGATTGGACTGAAAAGCATTTCTGTCCACAATTTTGAGTCAGGGCCTCCTTGTGTAGCCCAGGTGCAGCAACTCGCTGGCCGCCATCTGCCGAGCAGCTGGGAGAATAGGTGCACACCCCAGGCCCCCCATCCCTTTTCTGTCCAGCTCACAGACTCTCTCTACTCTGCTGCCAGGTTCCTTAAAGATTCCAACCCTCCCAGTCTCACCAGAAACCTTCTGGATTACTCAGCAGGGGAAAGCAGAGTCTGTAGATTATTTCCACCCTCTTCCTCCTTTTCAAATAGGACCTTGTGGGCTAAAGTCAGCAACAGCTTTCAGTAAACCAGGCAGGATCTCTCCTAAGGTGCTGTGGAATCCGGGTGCCCAGCATCCTCCCCTACACTTGCCCAGCTGGCTGGTCAGAGACAACACCTAGGTTTTCTATGTGACAGAGTTGCTTCTCCAGATGCACACACCTTCAGCCTCCGTGCTCCAGGTCCTGAGAAGTTTACAGGGTATCAACCTTCTCTTGGGACCATCACTAAAAATAACAAGCTAGGTGACTTCCTACAGCAAAGCATTCAGTTCCCTTCCCCTTACTTTTTTTTTTTTTTTTAAGGCCACTGATCTTAGGTAACAGGTCACAGGTAACTGAGTGTCTACAGAAAATTGTCTTTTCCAAAGGGGGAAAAATGAAATCTAGAGTACACACACACACACACACACACACACACACACACACACACACATATATTTTTTTACCTAAACTTTCAGGAACTTAAAGCTCTATTGAGGCTCAGACAGCATCACCAAATCCAGCTGTGAGGACAAATCCAGGATTCCCAAGCATGGAACTCCAGGGCTGGGCTGCCCGAGTCAGACAGGTTGTGTCTGCGCTGGCTAGAGGACCATAGAAAGGAGCAGAGGTGATCTGAAAAGGGTGAACAAGTAGAAGTGAATTCCTAGGTGCCTTCCTATCCTTTTATGACTTAGGGATGGTGACCGAATGGCTTGTAGGAAAGAAGGGTGGCAGCACCCACTGGGCAGCTTTGCAGTCCCCCTCGATCAGCTCCGGATCTTTGGCTTCTCCCTAAGCACCCAGCTTTGCTCAGGAGAGAGTGATTGATGTGGCCGTGCCTCTGCACACATCATTAGTGTGCGATGGGCAAGCTCAGGTGGTTGGAGCACTGTGCTAATGAGGCTGAGGTTAGGGGTTCAGTGCCCATGTCGGCCACTTAGCTTTTGTCTCGTTCATGTCCCCGGAGGACTTCCAACACAGGCCACCTGTCTGGAAAATGTATGTCTCTGGGCAGGGGGAGGCGTCATGAGAAAGGGCTTCTCTTGATGGCCACAAATCCATCATGACTCTAGGAAGCCCATCCTCGGTGAGGTCCTTGTGGCTGGGAAGGAAGCTTCTTGATTTTAAAAGGATAGCAAGCATAATAAGCAAGACACGCATGGATTCCACGGGGTGGGTTTTGTGACTGGCTTGTGAAACTGTCACTTCCTCTTGTGTCCTAGAAAAACATAATGAAATTATTCAGGCCATGTCAGAGTGAGTAGCACTGAGCTGCCTTTCCCTGGAGGGAAACCGGATGTGGGTATTTACTCACCGTGAGGACCGATCACTCACTTTGCAGGACACCCATTTGATAAAAAACAACTACAGCTCTTCTTGGATTATTGAACTGGTACGTCTTTGATTAAATGTTATCAAAACAATGTCTGGACCAGACACAAAGTTCAGCCTTGCATTTTCTTTTTTAAAAACAAAGCATATGTATCCAATGCACGCTTCTTCACCTAGCACACTTGGGGTGGGCGCACCGTGACTCGGGACAAAGCAGAGGCCCGGAGGTGATGCTGAGGGCGCTCGGGTCCTCCCCGACTCACAGGCTCCTCCTCCGGGGCCCACACTGAACCAGACGGTCCTGCTGGAACTTCTCACAGCTCTGGGACCCGGTCCTGCTTCACTCTCACCATCACCGTCTCAGCTCCACCCTGGTGTTGTCCTTTCTGGTCCACTAGAGCACCAGCTACGTACTCCCCCCCACCCCCCCGCACAACCCGAGGATTTCCGAGCATGCGCTCTCGAGACTGACTGCCCGGGGTTTGGGTCTAACCTCAGACCGATCATCTTCCACCTGTGTGCTTCAGTCTTTGCCTTGGATTTGGTTTGTTTTCACCCTCAAACTGGGGGCAAAAGTAATAACTAACTCATGGTGCATTTTTAGATGACATAAACTAGTTATTTATACAGTTTGTACAGGAAATAGCCTAGAATGTAATGTGCACTCAATAAACAATAACCCCCATTCATCCTCACCCTCATCTCTATACATGCAAAGCAGACTCGGGAAGAAAGGCAGTTACATCTAAATCCTACTGCAAGGCTTCTGCATCCAGTTACTCTAGACAAGTCACCTGTTTATTAGTCCCCTCATCGGTAAAAAGGTTTATGTACAGGGCTGTAACAATGTCCCCTTCTAGATGTAGGGAGAACTAACTTAGATATTCCAGTAAGTGCTCTAGACAACACCTGGCATGATTAAATGAGAGATGTGTATGAGTGCATAAATTTGGTATCATTAAAAAATACAAGCATCTATGTCACTCATCTGATCAAATTATGATAGTTTTTCTGTATCAGAGCCATTATTCCCAACTTGGTGACAGACTCTCTGTAGCATAATACATTTTAAAAGTTTCAAATATGGTAAATCTAAAGTGAGGCTTAGTATACCATTCACCATTTTCTCATCCCTGGGACATAGTACCCAACACTCACAGTTTAAAGGAAGAGAGATGAATTTAGCTCATGGTTCAGAGATTCAGTAAATGGTCTGGTGGCTCCAAAGAAGATATGTCATAGTCAAAAGGCGTGGTGGAACAAAGTGGCTCCGTTCATGGTGGCTGGGACGTAGAACAGGGACCAATATCAGAGGAGAAAGAGGACAGAACCAGACAGAACACACATAACACTCAAGGTCACACCTTCCTGTCGCACCCACGCAGACCAGCAGTGTGCTCCACCAATCTCCTGGGCAGGTCTCAGAGCCAACCGAGCTGACATTCCACCCTAAACACCACATCCCACCCCTTGTTAACTCAACACCCAAACACATCAGAAGTCCAAGTCAAAGAGAATCTTCTGAGAATCAAAGCAAACTCTTATCTAAAACTCTGAAAATAAAAAAAACAAGTTCCATAATCCAAAAGTACACTATAACAGAGTAAACATTCCCATTCCAAAACAGAGAAATAAGAGAATCTAAAAGAATGGGATAACAACAAGACCAATACCCAAAATACAAACATTTCATCTTGTAGCTTCATATCTGGCATCCAGGACTCATAGATGAGATGTCAGTTACAGAGAGTTTGGACATCATATCTTGACCTTTGACTAAGATGCAGTGTGGAGTGTTTGGACAACACCACCCCCATGGGCTTGCTGGTTATGTCTTCACTTGGGCTGGCTCCACTCTAGGCCTGCAACTTTCCACAGTGATGTTCCATGTTCCTGGCTTTTCAAAATTCCAGAAATTTCCAGTATACCTTTGGCTTCTTTCTCAGATCTTCATGCACTGCCCTCTCAGGAACTTTCCATCTGTCCTTGAAGGTCTTCCTTTGAAATCTGGATTGAAGCCTCCCTGATCCCAAAACTCTTGCATTCTGCATGACAGTAAAAATAATACCACCTGGATGGTGCCAAGGTCTTCCCACAGTGTGGGCAGGAGGTAGGGCCCCTGAGTCCATGACTGGTGTAGCCACTGAATCTCAGGCTGGCTGAGCAAGGTGAAATGAATCCAAGGAACTGACCCCCTAGGCCACTCTTCTGAAGTGAGGGTCCTAGAGACACTCTTTTCAAAGGAAAGTTTCACAGGTTTGCACTTGGGATTTCTGATGGGTGAGATCTTGATTCCTGAGTTGCCCTCAAGGTATCTTCCTTCTCTTCCCTGCACAAAGGACTTGCTTTTTTAATGGTGCTGATGGTGCTAATCTCTTCAGCTGTTGCCCCACTTTGGTGTCTACTATATATGTGGTTCCTACTGGGACAAAATTTAAATTTTTCAAATTGTTCTACTCTGTTCTGGACTCCCATCCTCACTATAAAATTAGCTAAAAGCATCCAGCAGTCCCTGTGCCTCAGCCTGAATAGTGGGATATCCTTAAATTTCCTCCACCAGATCAGTAGATCTGTCTTTAATCAGAGGTTCCCACAAAGTCTTATAACATGGGAAAAATGTAGACGTAATTTCCACAGAGCATAACATGCATGACCTCTCAGCCAACTAGCAACAGATTCCTTTGTCCCAAAGGAAACTTCCTGAGCCTGGCCTTTGCTGTCCCTGTTCCTATCAGCATTCTGCTCCTTGAACTCTGGCCAGAATCACTCACTATTATCTTTTTACAGCCTCCTAGGGCTTTGTTAGCCCCTAGTTCCAAACTTTTCCAAACTCTTCCAGCAAAGCATTTCCAAAGGCTTCTAAACCACATGGTCTGGTGCAGTCACAGCAACACTCCTTTTCACTGTTACCAGTTTTCTGTATTAGTCACTTTTTATTGGTGGGACACAACACAAAACATGACACCAGAAACTTGAAAGAGGAGAGGCTTAAATTAGCTTGTGGTTTAATTCAGTCCATAGTCAGCTGGTTTCAGGATGGAAAAGTCATGGTGCAAGGGCATGGCAGAACAAAGTGCTTAGTTTTAAGGTTCTGGAAAGAAGAGCAGGAAAACAGTTCTGGAGAGAAAGTGGTGGGGGACCATAGCAATACTCAAGTTTACACTTCCAGGACCCATCCAGACACACCCAGAAGTGTGCCTCACCATCCCCAGGCAGATCTCAAAGTCAATTAAATTGACACTCTACTTTGGCCATCACAATCAACAATGGTAAAAATTGTAGTCATTAATATGTTTAAAACATTATATAAATTAAAAAGCAATCAGACACTGCTGATGAAAGAATTAACGAACTAGAAAACAAATTTGGGGAAATTATAGAGGATCAAAAATATATGAGGAAGTAAAACTCAGAAGGAGATAAACCACAGAGATAACATCTTCTATTCATCTATGAGACCATCCACCTGAGAAACACTCAAAAGAATATTTGAAGAGAAAATAATTGGTAATTTCCTCAAATTGAAGAAAACCATGAGGCCTCAGATTAGAGAGGCACCACACTTCTCAGGCAAACAAAAATAAATTTATACCTAGACTCATCAGACTAAAATTAGGAAACATGAAAGAAAGAGAACACTTTAAAAATAATAGAAAGAAAAGAGACTAGTTACAGGGAACATGGTGGTGTTGACTGTAAGCCTCTTGTTTCATGTGACAGAGGCCAAAAAAAAAGATTGACTTGCCAATGTATATTCAGTAAACCAGCACTTATGACTCAGAGTAAATAGGAGTATTTTCAGGTGAATGTTTACAGAATACAGCATTCACAATCTCTTACATAAGACATGTTAAAGAACACATTTAAAAGAAATTCAAAAGGGAAAAACTGAAGAGCAAGAAAAGCTGATGATTTTAAAATAGGTAAATATATAAATATAAATGAATTTAAACAGACATATGTACATAGTTTGAAAGAGTTTAAAAATGAGGATTTGAGGTTCTTGTAAATGATGGCACAGGGGTAGGAGACAGAGCAGCACCTAAGAGTTTATGTTCTCCTGGGAGAGAGCAGAGGGACTGATAGACTCACATCAACATGTCTACTGACGTGTAAGGGTATGTAGAGCCAGGTGTTCTGGGACCAAACGTCTATGTAAGTTGCAGAGCTTATGCTGTTTACTCTCTAAGGAAAACTTGAAGACATTTTAATTTTCCCACACTTGCAAAAACACATGAGCTGCACTGTGGGGGTTCAGAAGAGGGCTGTGCTTTCTCCCTACAGCAAGTGTCTTCCCCAGCACAGGTGTCATCTCCAGAGGAACAAAGCAGAAGTTCTTAGGTCACTTTGCAATTCTGCAAACAGGTAAGGGATGAAATACAGCAGTGCGATGAAACTAGTAAAACTGAACAAAAAGTAAGGGATGAAAACTCTAACAATAACAAAAGCAGAGCGTGGATAAACCAAAGGAACCAGTTCTGACAATAAAAAGCTAAGGAGCTCACTGTTCTGTCTAGTTACTCGGGAAATAAATTTGAAGAAATAGAAAGAAAAATGGAAAGGATTAACAAACCAGGAAACAACAGAATAATACAGATCACAAACATAAGTTCATTTCCCTTTCAATATAAGTAACTCTCTAACTTTTAAAGAGAAAGGGATCATTTTCATAAATCCTACACTCTAGGTCATGGAAACATTAAGAAGAGTTTTCCAAGCTTAAAATCCTTGTAGCTTCTGCCTCTTCCTTCTAAAGGTGCAGATTTTCAAATGCCCTTTGAATTCACCAGCTATCAAAATCTCCAGTCCTTAGTCCTCAGGTCATTATAGCCCTCACTGGGTGGTCCAGAGCCTAAGCTTTGGGCCCTCCGTAGAGCAGGCCCTTGCTAGGCAAGAAGACCCTGGAGGTCAGGGTCACGGGGCTGATGTCCTGTCTGTCTGTGGGGCTCCATGTCACCACCGGTTCCTACAACAGAGCCCAAGCACTCAGGTAATTACTGACCTCAAGGAACCAGCTTCTCAGGTGGCCGATTCATGGTTATTATTCTTTATTACCTCTGACATATCTTTACTTAGGAGTGTGTGTGTGTGTAATATGGCTTCTATCTAGATGTCCCCACAAAGACTCATGTAGCTCATAGGTAGGATTTGGGGATATAGGGTGTGTGACACTGGATTTGTCTGCTGATGGTTTTGTAGCTGAGGACAATATTTGGAAGTGAAGCCTGGTGGGAAGAGGCAGGTCCCTGGGCATGGTCTGAAGTAATGTATCTCCTTCCTGCTCCCTTGTGTGTGCCTTGCTTCCCGCCTCGCCTGCCGTGGACTGTTTCTCCTCATTGAGACCCCTCTGCCTTCCACCCTGCCTTGGACCCAGCTGGCCATGAACTAAAACTTCCACAAACTGTCAGTCTATATCCAAAGTTTCCCCCAAAGGTCACCAGCATGTTCCTCCCACCCAATTAAATGGTGCTCTCTTTCACCACCTGGCCATTCCAGGAGGAGGAGAGAGAGCTCAAAGTGGACCACTAGCCAGAAACCATACATGGCACATTGAGAAAATCCTCTAAAACGCAAACCAAGAAAACTATTTGTCCTCAGGGAAAAGAAAGAAAGAGAGAGAGAAAAAAAGAAAAGAAAGGAGAGAGAAAGGCAGGGAGGGAGGGAGGGAGGGAGGGAAGAAGGAAGGAAGGGAGGAAGGAAGGAAGGAAGGAAGGGAAGAAGCAGAGGAATCTCACCTGCTCAGAATGGCAGTTGGGGCTGTAAAACAGTCTTTTATTGTACAGATAATTCAAAGCAAGAAATCTCCCTTTAGGATGCAGGCTGACTTTCAGCTGCACAGGGCAACAAGTCTGACCAGCCTTGGGGCCCTGGCTCCACAGGTGCAAGTAGCTTGAAACGCAGGTATAAATTGTCAGCCTGCTTAAGGCCTTGGCCCTCCCACACCCTCCATTAGCCTCCTGGCCTCCCCATGCCTACATTTGCCATGCGGAAAAACAGCCCCTGTGTGGCCTGGCAGAAGGTAGTGCAAATGTTTCACTGAATTTTGAATCAAGAAAGAAAATAGAAATCCTCACTGTGACATATAAAAGACGTGGCCACTCAGGGTTTGGTTATTTCCTATGGAAGGGGCTGGGTTTCTTTCACCCCTCCTCTATTTTTTGCTTTAAAAAAATAATTGTTAAGTTTTTCAACATTGTGGCCTTAGGAGGTAATTTGCTAAATAGGACAAAATTAGCTGATTTTTGGACCATTTAAAAGAACATTTCTTTTGAAAGCATATAAAATGTATTAAAGCAATCTTCGAAGTCTTTACCCCTGCTTGAGATTTTAATTTACTCTGAGCTAATAAATTATCCCCCCTCTCAGAAGCTATTGAAAAATTTCAGTTAAATCCTTTTTAAATTTTAATGTGTTCAATTGAATCCTGAGCAATTTAGACATACACACTCCCAGCTTGGGGTGGTCAGCTCACCAAGGCAAGACTGAAAAGGGTCAGATTAACGGAACCCTCTGCCCCCCAGGACTGCCAAGGTGATATTAACGAAGCCGATTTCCCCCACACATACAGGTCTGATTGTTGGATAATTACTTCTCCACAACAGCATTTAACAAATGCCCCTATTTGAAGGCCAAGACCATTTTCTCTACAGCTGCAGGAAGCGGCAGGGAGGGAAGGAGGGTGGGAGGGAGGAGGGGCTGCGCGGGGAGGGGCGCAGGGGCTCTAATCAGAGAGGGGGCTGGATCTGGGTCACTTTGGTCCCAGGCTTTGCTGGAGCACAAAGGCTCACTTCATCTCCAGCAGGGCTCTGCCTTACCTCTGTACATTTATCAGAAATATTTTTTCGGGCTATCAGTTATTATATTTGAACATTGCATCCCAGCTCCTGGGAGCCCTTAGCAAGCTGTAGCAAAAATCAATCTAGTTTTACAACTTCTACCTTGGCAGAGCTCCAGCTCCTTATCTACGTCCCCCATAATTTAAAGATGCCGTATCTCTTTTGGTGGCACAGATATATTCGCAAGTATGACATGTCCTTGATAACAACAATAATTTTTTTCTTAAGTTTTCATGGTTAGTCTGCATAGGGTTAACTTCCATGAAATGGCACAAATCGCCCTGATCGGTATCTTGTCAATAGTGATCATCCCCAAATCGGTCCATAACACTGAGGAGTTGTTTGGTCTTCTTCTACCTTTCCTTCCGGTGCTGTCTGTTATGTGACAGCAGCCTTAAGCACTAATTTTATTTGATCAGGAAGGACAAAGATTTACATTTTCTAAAATCACAAGTTGGGAAGACAGCCTGCGTCCCAGCTGAGAAACTTGCAGGCTGTGATGTATGTGGAAGTTCAAGTACCATGCAGAATTGCCTCCTCCTTCTGTAGAGTCCAGAGGTGGCTGTGGGATCAGTGAGCCTTGACCTCCAGTTAACAAAGGGACAGGACACGTGCCTGCTCCCACGAGAGATCATTATTACTATGTATATCCGTTAAGGTTTACTTGAGGAACAGGACTGTATGGGAGTCACGGGTAGGCTTACAAAGGCCACCTGCCAAGCAGAGTCAGGTGTGGAAGAACCCAGAAGGGCCATCTGGGTTGGACAGCTGGAAGATCCAGTCAAAACTCAAAGGCCTGGAGCTCACTGCAGAGTCCCATGCTGACCTGTGACCCCATATCTGGAAGCCACAGGGTCTGCACTGCAAGGCTCAGAAGTCTCAGCTAGAAGCCTGAGGATAGATGTCCAAAGGCCACGGTAAAGACCGGAGCTCTTCAGAAGAGGAAGAAGCAAGATTTCCTTCCTTTTTGCCTTTTTAGTCCACCCAGGGTACAAGCCTTTTCGTTGGTGCCACGTACACCCAGGGTGGAGCTTCCATCTCCACTAAATTAATCATCCAGACACAGCCAGAACCAATCCACTAGGTGTTTCTTATCTAAGTTGACACAATTAACTATCACACTCCAGTCTGGAAGTACCCCGGAAGGCTCACGTCCTAAACACTTGCTCCCTGTCTTGGTGCATTTGGGAGGCGGAAGCTTTAAGGAGGGAGGAACCTGCAGGAAGGACATGACTTCACTGAGAAGAGAGCCTAAAGGGGGTTTGGGGGCCCTGCCCTCTTCCAGTCTTCCTCTTCGTTTCCTGGTCTCCATGAAGTGAGAGCTTTGTTCTACCGCACAGTCCCCACCATGACATTCTGCCTCACTGAAGGCTCAAAATCCCCACGGACTCGGGCCTCCAAAATCTAGAGCCCAAACCGAATTCTCACCCCCATAAACCGATGATCTCAGCTATTTTGTCACAATGACAAAAGGTGACCAACAGCTGTATGTCAGAGGTGAGGGTGTGGTCATTTTAGAGGGCACAATGCTGCTCAGGGAAGAGTTCGTTATTTTTCGTCAGGAGGGAGATTGAGCTGAGGCTGCCCTGCACAGACATGGTCAGACTGGTACAGGTAGTGAAAGCGGTTACCTAGGCTTCAGAGTAGCTGTGATGAAATAAGAATAAGCAAGGAAGGCTGGACTTTAGAGCTCCCTTTTGAAAAGATGTTTCGTGTGGGTGTTTAGGCTCCTCCAGCACCGTCTCTGTAAAGAAACAGGTGCAGAGGAGCCGGTGATCAGATAGTGCTGCTTTCAGATTCCTTCCTCTGAGCTTGTGCTAGCTCCCAATGCATTTTATCTAGTCACTGTGCATCTCATTTCTGGAAGTTCCCTTAAAGCATTTAGCCAGAGGCTGAATCGACCCTCTTCCTGCCTTTGAGCAGGTCTCCACAAAGCGGTTTGGTAGCAGTAGCTGCTGGGAAATCAAAGGGAACAGACATCGAAAGAAAGACGGATGTTCAGAACCTGCAACTAAAATCTGGCAAATTAGGAATCGGATGATTCTACCGTTCATCCATCGCCATCACCCTGCATTTCCCCTGCCTTTCTGATCGTTAGCTATCATCTGTGGAAATAATGCCAGGTAAAAATCCACCATAAACTCAGAGCATTTCTAGTTTCCATCTATTTTTGAGAGGATTGAGAAGGGTTCTTCCTCTTATTTATTTTGCCTTTTTTATTTTACAATAGCTGTAGATTCACAAATGGTTTCAAAGATAGTGCAAAGAGTTCTCGTGTGTCTACAGCTCAGATATCCCCAAAGGTGAGGTCTTGCATCATCTATGCGACAGCATCCCAAACCGGAAGCTGACAGTGGTATGACACACACTTTCTATCGTCTTTCACAGCGCCGGAGGGATTTTCTTGATGCTACGCTTAGGACACAGAACTATCACACTTCTCCACCCAGGTCCTACTTGTTGTTACCTCTCCCCTCTCCCCAGCCACCACTCCTTTTTCCTGCTCCGTCGTCTTGCCTTGCAGGGGTATTATATGAAGACTAGCACCCTATGTACCGTGCTGACCCCGCCTTCTCCACACAGGGCCGTCCTCTGCAGGTCTGTGCTCTCTGTCACCTGTGTCAGCTGACTGCTTGTTTCGTTGCTGAACAGGATTCCCTGGTGCCAATCCACCAAAGGTTTCTTAAACAGTCACTTAACAGAAACACTGGGTAGCTTTGCCTTTGGGAATACAGTGAGTCCCTGACTTACAGACATTCGAACATTCAAACTTCCGCGGAGGTGAACAAATGAACATTTGTAGATGTGAACACATCCCAGAAGCAGTTCATGTGTTTGCTGAATATTGTCGCAGTTGTGCTGCTGTGTGTTTACTATGCAGTTTGTGTTTGAGGGGTCTCTTTTTGCTTTAAATTTTATACTTGTGTCAAGGATGTGTAAGATTCACTTTGTTGGACTTATGAAAAAATCTGATTGGTGAATGCTCTCCTGGAATAAAACTCATTCATAAATTGAGCACTTAATGTCTTACAAATAGAACTGCCCATTCAATCATATATGCTTTGTTTGTTTGTTTGTTTGTTTGTTTGTTTTTGGTCTTTCTGAGACAGAGTTTCACTATGCAGTTCATGCTGGCTTTGAACTCATTTTGTAGCTGAGGCTGGCCTCCAACTTGCAACAATCCTCCTGCCTCAGCCTCCCAGGGCTGGGATTATAGGTATGCGCCACCATGCCGGGCTTACATGCTCCATATCAGGACAAAATTCTCATTTTTCTGGAATTAATCCCAGGAGGACAATTGCTAGGTCGTATGATAAATGTGCTTTAGTTTTTAAGAAGCTGCCAGCTTTCCTGGAGGGCTGACTAATTTTATGTTTCATCAGCAAGGGTGAGAGACCCAGTTTCACTGCAGAGTCACCAGCATCAGGTATGTTCACTATTTTTGTGTCAGGGGCTCTGATAGGTATGTGGAAACATCTTAATTTAATTCATCTAATGGTTAGTGATACGGAACACATTTTCACGTGTTTACTGACCATTTGTATACCTGTGAAATGACTTCATGACTTGATCCCATTTTCTAATTGATGGTTTTGGGGTTCTTTCACATTAATTTTAACAGCACACACCAAGACCAGGTAGGACTTATGCCAAGAATGCAGATCTCATTCAATATTAAAAAATCAAGATCTATTTTCCAACATGTTCATTTGCTAAAGAAGAAAAACCACATGGTATATTAATTATTGCAGGAAAAAAGGATTTGTAACATCCAACAACATGTACTAAACTCAAAAAATAGGAAAAAAAATAATTCCTTATCTCTGAAACATCTTTCAAAAGATCCATAGTTCACTGAATACCTACTGGTGCCTTCTCCCAGGGTGGGAAAGAAGAGGATGTCTGCTCTCATCTCTGCCAGTCAGCAGGTACTGGAGATGCAGCCACACCAGCAAGGCAACGACAGCAAGTAAAAGCTACAGAGCTAAAAGGAAGCCGAACATTCCCATTCATAGGTAATGTGGGACCCCAGATAGGGACAGACATCAAGGGAGGGACGGAGACACTTCACAGACTGATACGTGAGCTCAGCAGGCCTGCCCGCCACGTGTTCGTCTGGTGCTGAACTTTTAAAGAACCAGTTTTATTCCTTTATTTTTTCTATTTTCAGTTTTATCTATTTCTGCTCTTGCTTTTGTCATTTTAATTCTTCTGCTTGCTTGCTTTTTGTATAGTGCCCTTTTATACATTATTTAAGTGTTTGGCTTATTGATTTGAGACTTTTTCTCTTTTCTAATTTAATCATTTAATCCTAAAAGTGTCCCTCCCCCGAATGTTTTAGCCCTACCTCAAAATTTTAATATATTGTATTTTAATTTTCATTCCATTCACACTGGATTTGCTTTGTTTCCCTTAAGACTTCCTCTTTGACACTTGGATTGGTTGAAGTACATTACTTAGTTTCCAGCTGTTTGTAGAAATTTCTGCTATTGGTTTTCAGTTTGATTTCCTTTAGGGGGAGAATGCATTTCTTAGGATTTCACTCTTTTAAGTACTTGAGGTTTGTGTTGTGGTCTAGTATATCGTCAACCTTATGCATGTGCCATGGCTGCTTGAGAAAGCTTGTTACTGGTGTAGCAGACATTCTGTAAGTGTTAGATCCTGTAGGTTAACAGTGTTACTGAGTTCCGCATGCTTTGTAATTTTCTGTCTGGGTCCAGCCATTATTGATACCAGACTTTGAGGCCCCAACTACCATCATATGTATTTCTGTTGTTTTTGTTTCACATACTTTACAGTTGTGTTGTTTGTTGCATGCACAGTTGCTACTACTGTGTCTCATTTGCAAATGTATGCTGTGTATATATAATCACTTGAATCATTACTTGATGTCCATCACTTACCCTTGTAAATTTGCTTGCTCTGACATATACTTCATCTGGTCATGAGAGTATCTACTCCTGCTTTCTGCTGATTAAAGCTTACATGGCAGATCTCCTCCTTCGTTTCTGTTCATCTCTCATGTGTCATTATGATTTGTTGCATTTCCTGTGAAGTGGTCCATAGCTGGCTTATGTTTTGAATCAGTATGCCAAGCCATATCTTTTAGTTTTGTGTATTAGATCACTTACATTTCTTATTAAAGCTTAAATCTGTCCAACTTGTGTTTTTTTCTGTCTATTCTCTATGTTTTGTGTCTATGTCTGCTTTTTCCTCCCATCCTGTAGATTACTTGAACAATTTTTTCAAATTCCATTTTTATTTATTTGCAGTGTTTTTGCATGTATATTTTCTATAATTTTTTACTAGTTACTTTACATGTTGCTACATGTACAACTTATCGAAGTCTATTAATGTTGACCATTCCTTCTTTCCTAATACTTCAATAATGCAAGTATTAGACCTTTAATTCTGGTTGTACATGTGCCTGAGGCTCTTGGTCCCACCCCATCCCATCTGTTATCTGTTTTCTCTGCTTTTCATCCTGATATCTATTCCATCTTCAAAGTAAACAGACTTTTTTCTGTCCTTCTTATCTTTTATGATTCCATCCATTGAGTTTTCTATTTCAGTTACTATATTTTTAATGCCCCCCATTTTGTTGTTCTTCACATTTTCTTTTAACTAATACTTTCTAGTTTTCATTTATGTCAAGAATTTTTATTGCAAGCCCTTGTGAAATAACTGTAACATCCATATCATCACTGCATTAGCAGAACAGACTATCTGATGTAAATCTTGTGGCCCTGCAGTCTCCTTTGATCCTGCTCTTGAGAGCCAGTGGAGACCCCTCATCCCTAACAAGTGAGCATGCGCCCAGCATATCCTCTGGCCTCCAGTACTTGTGAGGATCATCTTTACACCCAGAAAGTGTTTTACTGCTGGGAGATCAGCCCTAGACCTTCTCAACCCTGCCCTGGCAGAGGGGGACAGAGAAGCCTGTCTACGACTTCTTCTGTATCATCCGGTGACACCACATGTCGTCTTATGAAGCTATGGTATAGAGGTGGCCTACTACTATGGTAGAAAAGTCTTGGTGTTCCCTGGCTGACTCAGAATGCACTCCAAGGAGGAGAAAGAGGTGCCTCCTTACTTCTGGATGGAGTAGAAACTCAGGGCTACCAAAAAGCGATACTCATGGTGGGAGGGGTCCTTATTATCCATGGCCTGAAGGTTCCAGATCCCCGACTTTGTCTGACACAGTCAGACGTGGGTATGTAGTGGGCATCTTGCTACAACCTGTGACTGTGCACAGGTGTAGCCCTCCCCTTCAGACCTCAGTGTGAGGAAGGGTGCACCCCAGGTTTCCAAGCTGTGTGTTTAGAGGAGAACATTTATATCTAAAGGTCTTCAGTTTGGTTAGGCTAACCTGCCCCTTTCCTGGGCCTCTGGATTTCCCTGGGGCTTTTCGAATCTCCTGGGGTTTGCAGGCTCTTTAGTAATGGGTTTAGGATCCAGGTGGCCTAAAGAAAACCCGGGATGCTCACTGGCCATCACCGCTCGATTCTTACTGGTCTGTGCCACTCTAACTTCTCTCTCTGCCTCACATGTCTCTGATGTTTGCTTCCTGTTCAGTGTCCCTGGGGTTTTAGTTGCTCTTCTAGTGGGGAATAGAGGAAAGTTTATCTACTCCATCTTTCTGGAAAGAGAAGTTCTTCTTTAAAACTGCATTTTAGGATTATTATTCAATTTAAAAAGTGACTTTTTCCCATGACAGCTCTCTGGTTAGATTCATTAATGTACAAATAACTTATTTTTTCAGGACTTTTACCACTTAAGAAATATTTGTGTTCATTAAAATTTGAAAGTAAATATAAACAAGTAGTTCCAATGATAACTGGTTCATTTTAATATTTTTGTAGAAGCTGCTGCATCATAAATGTTGAATTAAGCTTTTATTTCTGTCTATCCTGGCTTTTAATAAATCTAAAATCTGGCAAATATAACTATATCTATTGCTTATTTAGCTTTGAACTTAAGAATGGAAATATATTTCCTCATTAAAATTTGAAAAATGTCTGTTTTGTGAATAAAATTTCTACCACTCCCCCTTACCCCTCTCCCTCTCCAAACATCAAAATATCCTCCTGTACTTGGTCTGCCTTCATCATTTTTGTAAATGTAGATAAATATAAAATTATTCACACACCTCATGGCTATAACAAAGCAATGAAATAGAGAGTTGTTTCTTATCTGCTCACAGATAGTTTTTTAAGTATACAGAAAATAAAAGAAACTGAAAAGAAAATACAGGAAAAGAGCCAGGCAAGTTGCGGGGACAGATAAAAAAGAAGGAAAGGGAGAAAATAAAGGAAAAGAGAGATCATCAAAAAGTCACTGAGGACTGTGTGGTACCATGGTTTAAAATTGCATTTTTGTGAGAATCTTCCAAACCTAAAATTCCAACTGAGTATTCTGTGCCACCATTAACTCCAGATTAAGCCCAGAGAAAAGCTCATCACAGCATAGGTAGTCTTGTGTGGGAAGCCCAGACCCTACTCGTCACAGGGGTGACTTCACAGGGACAAAGGAACATGCCACCCTTGGGGACCTGGGACACTGTCAGGTGCAGTTGAGCCACAAGCACGTGTTTGAAGGAAGGGCTGCACCCATCATAGCCCTAGGGAGAGTGCGGGAGAGATTTCACACCTCCTTTGACACTCACGTGGCCACAGACAAATATTACTGCTATATCCAAGTGCAAATTCAGTTGTGCTGATGAGTGAGTCCTTTTCCTCTGAGAGATATGAGATGAGATAGAGACCCGGTGCACGGGCCACCTCAAAGGGACTGTGCTTGGTGGATGGGCCCCCACCTTATCGCAGGGGCCTCTCGTCTTCTCGCCTGGGAGGGTCCCCCTGGGGTACAGGGGGCTCCCTCGTGTTGTTGGCTTGGCCTGTGCTCAGCAGAGAGCTGTGAATGAGTGTTTTTCACATTTTACAGCTCTAAACCAATCTGGAACTTGGGGAAATGGTGGGAGACACAAAGCAGGGACCCAGGTTTGGGAGGCTTGGACAGGCAGGAGCAGGTGAGACAGAGAGGAGGAGGGAGGGGCTGAAGCGGCCAGCGGGGCCTGGTTGGGCCTAAGGAGCAGGGTTGAGGAACTGTCACCCTAAGAGGCTCAGGGCTGCAACAGGAAGAGCAAGGAGAGACACACAGAGAGGAGCCTCAGCCCGCAGGCGCTGCGCGGAGGCGCCCCCCGCCTCTCCGGCGGACTCTGCACTCTCTGCTCTGCCTGCCCCTCTCTCTCCTCTCTCTACTCTGGGGCTCTTCTCTCGGTGTGTGCGGTTTTGCCTCTTGTCTGGTCTGTCTGTCTCTCCTCCGTCTCTCTCTGTCTGTCTGTCTGATTCCCCCACCCCATCTCTCCTTTCTGCTCTCAATGTTGCTGTTTCTCTCCTCTCTGTCTGCATTTCTCTGCCTCTGTCTGTCTGTCTCTCTCTCTCCTCCTGTCCCTCCTCTCTTCTTCTCTGTGCTGCCATCTCTCTCTCCTCTCTGTCTCTGTATCTCTGAGTCTCTTCTTCTCTCACTGTCTCTGTCCCCACACCCCCACCCTTGTCGGGAGGCTCTGTCCTCCCGACAAGCGCATGGCAGGTGGCTCCCTGCGGCCCCTGGGCCCCTTGACTTCCTCAGAGAGAAGGCAGCACTGGAGTCCGCTCGCAGGGCGCGGAGGCCGAGCCTGTGAAAGGAATGGAGCTAAATAATGACCACGCTGCACTTGCCCTGCAATTCAGAGATGCGGGATATTTAATTCAAGCCCTGGAAAGGAAACTGTGGCCCGCAGAGACTTGAGTACACAGTTCCAAGGATGCATGCAGGCATGGAAACCCAGATACTGTCATTGGTCTCAGATACCGATATTTTTGGCCAAACCGCCTAACTTTTGTCCCTGTATTTGCTATCATGAAAATGAAGCAGAAAGTAGGTGAGCAGATTGCACAGGCCTATAGTCCCAGTGATTTGGAAGGCTGAGGCGAGTGTGATTTCCACCCCGGAACTAAATGCCTCCTTTGGCAATATAGAGACCTCATACCCCAAAAAAACTTTTTAAAGGAATAAAATAAAGCATAAAACCAAATTTAAGAATGTTATATACTTAATTTGGAGCAAGGATATGACACAGACAAAATTCTGTAACTTTCAATTATTTCAATTTTTCTGAAAAACAGTTCTGAGGAAAAATTCATAATTTTCTTTACTGAAGATAGATATTACATTTCTACCTGAACATTAAAATATTGGCTTTAAACTTTACCTTAATGAAATTGTCTAGCATTTCCAATAAAATTGTCCTTTTTTAATCCATTAAAAAAAAAAAACACAACATTGACTTTAAATTCAGAAAGGACCTCTCTGTGTCCCTGACTTCCCAGCCAGGGACAGAGCACAGCTGCTCACTGCTGTAAGGTGCTTTCAAAGCTCCAGGGAGCCAGAGGCATCAAAGCTGCTTGTCTGGCTGTGCACAGCGCACACTGCAGCCCCAAGCTGCAGGCAGAAGCCATGTATCAGTATCATCCTATTGGTATGAGATCGCATTCTGCCTCCTGTACTTTTCAAGATCATCCATGTTGATGAAACACAGTATTGGTACCGACAGAGACTTCCGAGGGTTTCTGGTGCCCAGGGCGTGGGCGCATTCACCCAGAACCAGCCACATTGTCTCACTGCCTCGGTCTCATCAGCTGCCTTCCCAGGCGCTGGACGACACCATGTCAAGGTCAAATGTTGAAGAAATTCTAAATCCTCCTATGCTTTTAATTTTCTTCTGTAAAAGAGAAAATTATGTAAGGGTGTCAATTCAGTTAAATAAAAGGAAAAACGAACTTTTGACAATGTACACAGAGGACTTGGTTTTAATCAGCAGGGCCACGTTAAACAGAGTCACGGCATCTTCAGGCATGTAGCCTTGTTGGTCCCCACAGGAAGTGCACGCCTTTTTATAAGATCAAGGTCATTCTGGTCTGGGTATGCTCCTGCTTTGAGCAGAGAGTCAACCCTGTGAATATCTCTCGGGGGATCAGGAGAGCCCCTTCCCTTTTGGAAAGAAACGCCTGCTCATTCCCCACAGGTCTCTCCCCATCCAGCCCTGG
This sequence comes from Dinomys branickii, assembly GCA_004027595.1. Taxonomy (NCBI): domain Eukaryota; kingdom Metazoa; phylum Chordata; class Mammalia; order Rodentia; family Dinomyidae; genus Dinomys; species Dinomys branickii. The sequence continues at coordinate 99,321 of PVLD010003842.1, read as the reverse complement.
GGACCAAGTGACCCCTAAGTGCAAGGAGGTAAAAACAGAAAAACCAGGGCCAGCGTGCCCCGTGCCAATCACAGCACACCCGCTAATGAGGCTGGCATGTTTGGACAGAGCAACCCAATTTGCATTTGTCACCACAGTGAGACATTAGCAGCATGAATGTTGAGAGGGACAGATGTGCCCAGCAGGACTGCCACCTCAGACAGCCATGCATGATGACGCCAGGGAGGCTACCAGCGCAGGGGACGTCCTTGCCTCTAAGGAGTCCCTGGGACTGCCAGACACAGCGAAGGAAGAGGGACAGATGTCCTCAGGGCTCTGGGGCTCTGGCTGGTGGGAGAGAACAAATGAGCCCGCACTCCCTATGTGCTACATTCACAGTCATTAGAGATGGTCCAAGGTCTCCTAGGTATGATGCCAGCTCATCCTCTGTAACTCCCGCCTCTTCGTGTGTTCTGAGCAGTGCCAAGATAGGACCAGACTGGACATTTCTCTGAGGCAATGCCCAACACTGCTGAACTTCTGCCCCCATCCCTGTTCCTCCCAAATCTCAGCAGGTAGAAAACTATAACCCAGGTAAGTATTTTAGAGGAGCTGGTGCTTTTCCTGGCAGGTGAAAGCACTTTGTACTCTATCTGACTTTCTCTGCAGGATATGTTTACCATAACATCAGAATTCTATGTCCAACTTGACAAGGACCCCTAGTCTGAAACGTTTTTGTATGCAAGCTCTTAAGGACAAGCATCTGCCAGCTTTCCTGCAAAAAGCCAAGAATGAATCATTAGGCTTCCTGCACATGCTTCACCACTAATCTCTCTGTGGAAGTAAGAACACAACCTCGGACAACATATGAACAAATGGGTGCAACCACATGCCAGTAAAACTTTATTTATGGACAGGTCACGGGCCAGATGTGTCCCTCTGTGCATAATCCATTGATCCCTGACTTAGGACAAGTAGATTAGTGAATTAACCAGCATTTCTACTGCTGGAACCATATCTCTGAGGTGCACAAATCAGAGGAAGAAAGGTTGATTTTGGCTTCTGGCTTGAGGGAATTCAGACTCTGGCCAGCTGACTCCAGAGCAGAAACAGCATGGCAGTCAGGTGCTGTGGAACACCAATGCTTACCTCATGGTGGCCAGGGAGCAGAACAGGGAAACAGCGCCAAGGAGGAAGATCAATTAACTGGATACTGACCTCAGAGTCACATGCCCATGACAAAACCACACATAGCAAAAGTGACCTTTGCCCCTCCCCAAGGCAGCTCCCAAGCCAATCACACTGATGAACAAGATTAACTACTCAGTTACCCAGAAGCTAAATGCTCAGCTTGCAGAATTTGGTCCTGCTTTGGGGCAGTAGGTAGAGAACACCCTATGGCAGAGAGACCCACCGTGGGATCAGGACTTCACAGGCTCCGCCTTGGCTCCCTTGTGGCCAAGTGATCCTAAAATGAGGATACCACCTCACTCAGTGCTGGCCTGGACCAGGATTGAATGACACGATGCTGCACAAACTCAGGGGCCACTCAGGAAACAAGAGATGCAGTTACTTACTGTGATGTCCGTCTCTCACCCACTCACACATCCCGCAGCCTTTCACTTTCCAAGCCTCCTGGCATCCTTCCCTGTCTTGACCGCCCCACCTTCTCCTTCAATTTCTCTCCCATGTCCTTCTCTAGAGAAAGTTGCAGCCTCCAGACACTGCACTGTAACTGTGACATCAGCCAACCCAGAACCCTGGAGGGAAGCCCTGACACCGTCCTCAAATGGGCCCACACTGGCAGCAGGGTGCTGTCAGTACATAATGCACAGCATGCACGTCAGAGTCCAGAATGTCTAGAAACTTCAGAAATCCCTGGTTTACTCAGATTTCCAGTAATTTTGGAGTTCTAGTTTTAGACTTGTAACTATAACCATCATCGAGAAAGATCTTTATCAGAGAAACTCAAAAGAAAATTCCTGTCTAGAGAAACGTAACTGAACAAAAAATAATTGATAGGTAAAAAGTCTCTGTATGGGGAATCTTCTGAGAGCAACAGACCTTTGAGAGCTGACTCTGGTGAAATTATGAGGGCAATCCTGACTGGCGATGTGATCATAGGCTCTCCTCAGATTGGATTCCCTCTGTGGTGGGTAACAGACTTGGATCCAGCCCAGTAATGGTAAAAAGCTATGTGTGAGCGTACAAACTTGTGAAACTACTATGGAAATGAGTGTGGAGATTCCTAAAACTAGAATCAGAAATTCCATTTTACCCAGCCAGTCCCCTTCCAGGTATCTTCCCATAAGAGTTACAGACATGATATTACACTGATCCGTGCACACCCAGATTTGTAGCAAGACAATTTCTAATAGCTAAGACTTGGAAGCAGCCTATATACCCATCAATACATGAATGTATATAGGGTGATATTACATACAATGGAGTACTACTCTGCCATAAAGGAGGATAAATTTAAGCCATTTCTAGGAAAAGGAACGCTTTTTGAGAGACCACAATGTTAAGTGAAATAAATCAGACACATAAGCTTAAATATCATGTGCTTTCTCATATGAGAAAGCCAAAGTTTACATACATTAAAGAGCAAAAGAAAAGATAATAGGAAACAAGGAGACAGACCTTTTGCAAATGGGAAAGGGTGCAAGAGGCGGAGGGGGCCAAGAGGGAAGGGGTGGGGTGGGATGAAGAAAGAACAAAGGCTTCTTATGTCCCTGAACCAGCTCCCCATGGTGAATGTGATCATTGTATACTACGAACAGCTTCCAACAGAAAGAAAAATGTTTTAAATCCTGAAATGTATCAGCAAAGAGGCACCTGGAGATGTGCCTTACTGGATAGTAACAAACAGAATAAATGCATTTTTATAAGCAGAGAAAAATATTATTTTACAGGAATTAAATGAAAAACACAAGGTAATCAGATTCCATCAAATATCACCCTCTCATCACCTAAAAGCTGGTAACCTCAAACAAAGGTTTTTGGAAGGAACTGTAACAATAGTATTTTTACTTCATAATTTATTGACCACTAGCTCTTGTGGAATCTCTTTGGGGGATAGGAATGAAATAAGATACTTGCGCCTTAAAGAAATTTGATTTAACTGGGGACTCAGGATTAACCAACATAGGAAGGGCAGACATAAATCTGGTGCCCCCCTGTACCCGAGACTCTGCTCTCCATGGTTTCAGTTACCTGTGGTCAACCACAGCCTGAAAATATTAAATGGAAAATTTCAGAACTAAATAATTAATTTGTTTTAAATAATTTTGATTACAGCATATTGTTGATTGCTGTATTTTATTATGCATTCATATTGCTGATCTCTTACTGTGCTTCATTCATAAACTGAGGATGATCCTGGGTGTGTATATATGGAAAAATACATCACTTTTCCAAAGGTTCAGATGAATCCATCAGTTCAGGCATGCATTAGGGATCTTAGGCTCTACGAGGGAGGAGAGATGACTGCAAAACTCTTGATATGCTCTGCGAACAGAAGGAAGTGAATTAACAACTCTGAGTATCTACAGAGAGAGGTTTCTAGAGCTCTATAAAGAGAAAGTTAAAATAGCAACCCAGACACTCTGGAAGGCAGAGGGGCAGACCAGATGTTTTTCAACATCTGCCCTGAATTTATGGAGGGCATTGCATAAGAGCCCAGGCACCCAGGCAGATAGGAGTATTTAGGACAGCTGGGCTCTGCTTTGAAGCTCAATGAATGAAAAGTTAGGTGTGGCAAAAAGATAACCCAGTGATTATTCACTCAACCTTAAGAAAAATATGTGCAGATCACTATAAAAACCCTCCAGTACATTTAAAATATGACAAAATTTCCAGAAATTCTAGAACATATTCTTTAAGTAAAGCCACCCACCTGTATGTATAAATTACAGATATGGTTTCTGCATAGATGCTACTTTTAATAAACAAGTGAAAAACCTCCCTAGGACAAGAATTTTCCTTCTGGCTGTTTCGGCATATTTGTATGTAAGTGTAGGACCACTGAATAAACTTGGCTTTCACAAGTATAAATTTAAGTATTAGGAATTCATACTTGACCCCATATTTGGTTATCACTACTGTCTTGGGAGATCTATTCCCACCCTTGGAGGGGAAAAGGAGGTCTAAAATAAAGTGCTTATAAAATAAAGTATACACTGCTCACTGAGATTTTTCCTCAAAGTAGCCACGGGAAGACGCTGAAGCATCTGAGTGGTTTTCCTACTACTCCCCGCCTTTTTCTTGAGAACACTGGATGCAAAGCTTAAGCTAAACTCACTGCAAACAGCATGCCTCACAGAGATGCCATCGTTCATTTTATTGGCCTTGGAGGCCACCCAGCCAGGCTCCCCACAGCAGTCCGGAGAGAGATGAGTCCCAAACTGCTGCTCCAAGAGATGGGCCCGTGGCGGCGGCTTTGCCACTCCCTGCAGATAGCCCAGTGTCTTTGCATCCTGCCCATCCACAAACCACGCGGCCTAAGCCACCCACTTCACTGGTGGCTGCAGCCTGCTTCTGTCTGCCTGCACAAAGGAGCTTGGTGTTCAGCAATTTCTGCATACATTACCCTATCCCAAAATTCCAGGTTGGAACCTAAGCAGAACCCACTGTAACAGAAGGCCTGCAACTCCTTGGTGAAATGAGTACTTAGGCTCCCAGCAGGAGCTTTCAGAATGCCAAGAATTCTGCATCCTAATAATTCAATTTTGGTGCTCACACACAGAGGTATACCTGAAAAGAAGAAACACAACTTCTCTGAAAGCTTGAACATTGCCCAGAAATACTTAGCTTCGCAGAGCTGGTAAGGAGGCTGCCAGGCACAGAAGTATATGGGCTCTAAGTAGGGAGTTCAGCCTGCAGAGAGGTGGGTTGGGGCTGCTTCCCACATTCCCCTTATACTCTCCCTGAGGCCCACCCTGCTGCATGTGGCGATGTACCTCGCATCCCATGCTGTCTGCTGTCTGGAGTGTGTTTGTGTGTACTTTGCATACAGGTGTTGTGTATGTGTGCACATATTAAACAACCAAATTCTCCTCCTAATGCTCCTCACTAAAGAGGACATGACATTTTGGTACCCTGACTCCTGTGGGGATGTAAAAACTGGCTCCAGCTGAAGTCACAGGTAGAATAAGCTGGAGTGCCAGTGAAATAGAAGCGCTGGCCCCTGGGTAATCCACTTCAAAAACGCCCCAGGGCATAGAAGCGTACACTTCTTTCACCACACTATGGTGTCAATGCTCTTGAGGAAAGCCTGACACTTTAGTTCAAGACGTCAGTGGATTCTGAGGCAGCGTTTCTCTTTGGCAATTGCTTGCTTATGGGTGCTTTTACTGAGGACCAATGGCCTGCAAGGAAATGCCTTTGGCCTGAGAAGCACATCTACTAGGGATGAGAAATCAATTCTGCCTCCTTCCGGTGCTATCTAACATCCCTAAACCATTGTCATCAGACCTGACTAACACCCTCGGGTTTCCATTCCATTTACTCTTGTTACACTCCTAAGTTCCGGGAGGGGAAGCGCGTCAGACAGATTCAGGTCCTCCGGTGAAACCCAGCGGCCGCGCTGTGCAGGTTTAGCTGTGAGTGGAGTGGAGACTCGCCATCACATGCCCGGTAAATCACCTCGCAGCACAGAAAAAGGGACCATTTAAAGTTTAGTGGGCAAAGGAGCTGGAAAGATAGTTAAAGATAACTAGTATTTACATTTTCAGCTATTAGAAATTAATGTTTAGGACACAATAATGTTTAAGTCAGACCCATCTGCCAACCAAACACTGGATAATGCAGACATTTTCAACATATATGAGTTTTTTTCATGGAATGCCATTTGGTTTCAGAATGTGTTTCTGATTATTTATATGCTGGCTGGCTTTTGTTTGCTTGTGTGTTTAGAAAGGAAAAGAGAAACCAAGTATAATTCCAGATTATATCAATGAAAGTGACTTTCTGTGTCATATTAATTACATTTTGTGTTTTTATGTTTGGTGATTTTCTTAATAAGTTGGAGAAGCAAAAATGTTGGCAAACTCAAGCCCTCACCAACACAGAGTTATACAGATGGCGAAAAGAAATCTCCATCTGACACCCACGTGGACTGTGCCTTGTGCACCAGCCCTGTCCTTCCTGGAACGTGAGGGACACCCACGCTGACAGTGAACAATCTGGGAATACTGAAGACATAGCCTCTTTATAGTCCTTTAAAAGTTCTTTATTATGTTTTTTAAAGTTAGGTAAAAACAGCCACATCAAAACACGGGGCCCAAGACTGTAGCAGGACAGATTGTTCTCGCAGAGATCTTAGGTGAAGCAGACAGGTATCTAGTGAGCTCCCATGGGCACCAGGTACTGCCACCAATCTGCACGGGCCGCCTGCCTCCCTGGTCTGTAGAAGCCATTGGTCCTTCAGCACCAGGATGCCAGGAGGCCCGGGCAATCGCTGTCCACGATCCTTAGCTCACGACTTCCATCCCTAGCCCTTCATTCACATCCAACTCTGAGTATTCTGGGGGCTTTTCTCTTGCTTGCTTGCTTGCTCTCTGGCAAATCATGATTGCTAGCTGATAAATTTGAAAAATTCCAGGATGTAGGCTAAGGGTACATTGAGGCCAAGGTTACCTACTGTATGGATGGAAATTTGGTTTCAGTTCAGTTCTACTTGCTGTAAGAAACTGTTAGCACCCATAAGCAAGCAATTGCCAGCAACTACAGTGAGGTCACCACAACTTTAAATTAGAGAGCAAGGTGGGGACCTGAGCTAGGCGTCATCAGCTACATCTGGGTGGCACCATGTGGCAAGGCTTCAGCAGTGCCTTGTTCTCATCTTCCACTGGTGATGACCTGGAGGGGTGTAAAGTGTTGCGACCTACCTCCACCGACCTTCACAAGCTAGTTCAAGGCCCATTTAGCCTGACATCACACTCTTAATTCTGTGCTTTTGCTTCTTCAATTAGCAGCATGACTCTTCTTCAGCTTTAGTATATATTTACATGCACCCCACCAGTAACTAAATCATTGTCCCTAAGGCAGAGTTTCCTCAAGGGATCAATAACTGCCCAGACTACATCTGGTCACTGTCCCCAAGGCTTTCTATAGTTTTCTAAAAATGAAAAAAATATCAAACATCCAAATCCAGTAGTACAAAAAGAATTCATTATGCACAAAAATTTTAAATAATTCCCTGCAACATTTCATTTGAGAACTTCGTATCTATTAAATATCTCAGTATCTTTGTTAGTGCTACATCATGCTACCTGAAAAACTGTCACTAACCACAGCCCACACGCATTTAATCACCTGAAAACCTCACTGGAAACAGGCTGAGATCCGTTCTTCATAGCCATTTAATGTTTAAGTATTGCTCATTCTGAAGCAAGCTCACAATTCCAGTCACCCTGCCCCCATATCCAGTGGCCTCCTGCTCCTCTCTCAGGTTTTCTCCTCTGTCTCTGAGTTCACTAGGTACCCTCTCCTAATGTTTCGTGTTTGTATTGCTCTTTTTGCCCAAATGCTTTTTAAGCGTTATCTCATTAATCCTCACAAATGCAGCCTTTAACAAAATCTAACATTAGCAAAAGATGATGAAGAATTATCATAAATAATCAACATTAAAGACTTTCCTGTCAAAATAAGTGGAAAAGGACATTTTCCAGTGCAAGACTCCTGATTTTTATTGTTTATTCATGTACTCACTAATTTGCAAAATTCCATAATCCACAATGGGTTCCCCTGTCATTAGTGCTAATTAGTGAGATTCTACTGTACTAATAAATCAACATTACTCAAACACGGTGCTTGGAGATATGGGTTATAATACATTCCTGCATACGAATTTGGTAAAAATTAGATGGTGGTTCACCACAGCAGCCCTGATTTTCACTGATAGGATTTTGATGTGGATTCTGCTCTACAGCTGTTTTTAATGATTGCAGAACCATCCTGGGCCAGACACACCCGGGGGAAGGGAAGAAAGGGCCAGGGCAGAAAGGTTCACAAGGGCCACTGAAGGGAGCATCAGCATGTGGCCAGGGAACTGGTCAAGATCCTGTGAGATCGGATGCAAGCGCTCACTGAGATCTCAAGCACTGCAGCCTTTGTGAGGGCACTTTCCTTTGTGTCTCACTGGCCACCTGTAAAGGTCTAACTCAGTAACCACTGTGGAGCCTATGGGAGGTGGTTAGCCCTTGGGCTCATGCTCTTGGAAAGATCCACATATTTCCCATGAAAGTCCTATTGCTCTGGCTTCCTGTCCAGTTGCATGTGTCTCCGTTGGGTCTATACTTCCCTCATTGTGATGCTATGTGCCAAAGGGAGCCCAGCAGAGTTAGCACTGTGTACATTCAAACACCTGCTCTGCGAAATCAGAAACATTTTTGCTTTAGAAAGTACCCAGCCTTGGGTATTTTGCAGTAGTAACAGAAAACTGATTCGTGCACCACACTTGTCGTTAATGTGAACAAACAACTCCGGCAAAGTCTTTGTTTTCATGTGTCCTGAAACAGCCGTGCTTTTTCTCTGGCTCCCTTCATTCTCCAGTCCTACCGTAACAAGGTCTCCAATTGTTCCCATCTCACCAGTTTTGTGCTCTCTGCTTCTTTTGCTGCTGAGCAGTGAACTGTAGGCTTCTAATTCACAGGAATCTGCATGATTGTTTTCCTCTTAGGAACCTTTGGCAGATTAAATCAGACATGATGGTGAATATGTACCTCAGCTATTTTGGGGACATTTTTCTGACCAGAGACCCATTTAGTGAACAGCATGCCTTGCTTTCAACCTCACATCATCACTGGATTACAATGGGAAAGAGCACTTTCCTGGCCAGTTGGCACAATGGAGCCCTACATAGTACCGACCCACATCTGTGCAGCCGAGCTTGCTGCAAAGCCTACCCTTTGGTTGGCCAGAAATAGTCTTCTGCCACCCCGTGCAAGGCTTTTTAATGGTATAGTTATTTTACAAAACAATAATATTTAGCAGTAACCATAGAAGACTTACTACTTTCCTGCATTCTTATCGGGGATGGGTGGCCCAGGAAAGTTCTTAGAGTGCAGTTGTGGCAAATCATTCAGTGCAAGAGACATGTGGAGGCACGGGTCTTCCTCTCCACGGTCTCTCTGTGGAGGACAGGTGTTTCCCCTGTAAGGTGGGAGGAGAAGCTTTAGAGGTGATCTTCCAAGATGCTTTTAAGTACTGTGTCTCTGATTCCCTCAGCAGTCCCTTTGAATTTTAATTTTTCCTAAATTTTTGTGATTTTGGAACTGAATGTATATTCACATGCATGAATGAATATTCAATGTATGGGTGCACAGGGCATGTAAAAATCAAGCATAATTTTAGTAACCCCATACTATACCAAGTCTCCCAGTAATACATACATTGGCATTCATCACTGCTCTGTAATCCAAGATGGAAGGATGGCCTGGTTTCTGTTAAGGTTGAAAAAATTAAGAGAGACTGGGAAATTGTATTTGAGCAAGTATCCTGAAGTTTGGCTACTCACTCAAGCCTTTTGTAAATTTCTGCAAAACTGGTCTGCAGCAAGGGCTTAGCCTGCCAGTATTAGGGACAATGACATGTCTTTGCATCTGTCCTTTCCCCAAACAAGTTATAAGACAAACTTTGACGTGGCTCAATTAAATGAGGAAGCGTTGGGAGACCAATCTCGAAGCCAGGGGAGAAGGAAGACTGGTACAGAACTGCTCACCTTCAGCTTCAAATTAAGCACATTGGAGCAGATATGCTAACCACCGTATTCTCACATGCCCTGAAATGTCCATGATGGGCATTTATATCCATAGAGAAAGCATAAGGTGCTCCTCCCACTGTTTAATATTGAAGAGGTGGGGACTATTTCCACAGCCAGAAATGTTTAATCTGAGAGAGGAAGCAGGCAATGTTAAGGCTTTGTCTGAATGCTCTGAAACAGTTTCTCCTCCATGTGGGTTCACCTGGAGGAGTGGACTTGGGCGGGGGTCAGGACTGCTCTGCCACTTCAATATTCTTGATATTGAACAAACCAATCTTCTTCTCAATAATGACTATTCTAACAAAATGGAAATGGTTGGAGAACTGCTTGTAAAACAGGGATTTTTAAAATATACTTCCAGAATTTTTAAGAAGTTACTGTGTTAGATGGATTTGACTTCAGATGTAGCCCTCGCTTGGTCATTTTGATTCAGTGAAGTGGTGATACTGTCACTAGATACCATTTATAAGTGGTGCCACTATAAACAACATGGCATAGAAAAATTCATTCTCTAAAAGATGCACACATAAGTATATTGTCACAGTAAATAATCAGGCCTGAATTTTCCCAGGTGACTTGTGTAATTCCAAAAATTAGTATTGACTTCACCTGCCTCTCCAACAACAAAAATCCAGACAGCTGTTTGTGGAGATTCTGAACATAATTACAATTAGTAATTACTTCACTGTTTCTAAACAGGAAGTTCAGGGGGAAGAACTAAGGATGTTCTAAGTGTTTAGCCACAAGACTTCTCTTCGTGGTTTTAAGTCCTGAGAAGAGTCATTGATGGATTGCCTCCTGAAAACCAGACCTGTGCGATGCATGGCAAAAGAAGACATAAATGCTTCCCAATTTCCTGCAGAATGGAGCAAAAAGAAAATCCTTGCAGATAGGGAATGCTGTCCAACTGTGCACAGGAGACTCAATTTCTAAAGGTGCATATTTTGAGTCTTCTTAGAGGGCTCAGAAGTTGCAACCGCGATGTGGTTCACTAGATACACTCAACCCTGATTACTTCCCATGATGAAATATTGCAGAGAAGTCCTTCACACGACAGACCTATCATGGGGCTGCAATAAATATTGTTTGCCCAGCAGTATGTGCTCCTGTGGGGGGCACTGTGCTTCAGCAAGTTCAATCAGGTCAGTGATACTCAACTAGGGTCAACCCCACTCACCACCACCACACCCCCCGTGCACACGCATGCTGGACAAGCAGCAGTGTGGGAGGTTTTCCTGATGATAATGTCTGGTGGCGGGAGGCAGAGGATACAGGCACCTAGTGGGTGGACACCAGAGGTACTGCTAAACATCCTATAACAAATTGCACAGCACCCCACCCTGAGAAGTTATCTGGCCTCAAACGTCAAGAATGCCAAACTGGAGACACTCTGAACTCCAGTTCCCGGCATCTTGGGCATCAGTAGTCTGACAGTATTACATGGCCCCTGAAACACAGCACTGGGAATGTCCGCACAGGATGGGGCAGGTCCCTGGGCCCTCGGGTTGCTCCTTGGAGAAGGTGCAGCTGGATGGAGAGCAGGCTGAAGCAGAAACCCTGTTTTGTCTCTCCCCATTCATCATCTTCGTACTTTCTCACTTTGGTTAACAGATGTTTCTTTAGTGCTCTGACATCCTTTTTAATTTGCACATTTATTAATTTGGCTGGCTGAAAGCAGCGTTCTTTACCTGCAGAGGCATCCCTGTACCTTGGGGCTGGCGGCACATGCATGGAGATAGATGTCGTGCCTTGCCATCCGTCCCTGTGAAGCACTTTTAAGCTGGGGCATCGTTAAACGGGATCATTTGATGACCACTGCAATTTTGGCTTCTCTGCTATCTCGCCCTCCAAGTGAAAGGAGCTGATTGCTCTCGAGTCCATTTACCCAGCCACTCTAGGGGGAATTGTTTGGATTCTAACACGGGCCCTCACGACATCCCATTTATAGCTGTGACAAAGAAGTAAGCAATTAATCAGACATCCCTTCTAACAATACTGACCTGCCAGCATTCAAATGCTTTAATTAAAATCGCGCCGCACAGTCTGTGCCAGGGGTAAGTCTAGCCACGTCTCTGCCAGGCAGGAAACAGCTCTTCCTACCAGCCCTGTAGCAGTGGATAACGGACGTCCCCAGCGCAGGACCTCTAATGAGAAGGGGAAGAGTCTCCAGGGACGGCTTGTGCATTCTGCTGCTCGTCCACAAGAGCAGATGAGCTCCCCACTGTGCCCCTTCACAGGGTTAGCACAAAAGGGCTCATCGAATAGAGAGGAGTCCTGCCCTCTTTCTCCTTCTTGGTCTCTCCCTTCTTTCTTTTCTTCCTCTGCCTTCCTCCCCTCACCCGCATCTCCCGCCCTTCTCCCTCCTCCCTCCCTCCTTCCTCCCTCCCTCCTCCCTCCCTCCTTCCTCC
>PVLD010003842.1:23445-87068 GCA_004027595.1 Dinomys branickii | reverse complement strand
ATGTCAGTGCAACTGTGAGATTTAAAAATTCTAAATATCAGTAAGCACGGCGAGGCTGACTCTTTTCCGGCCAATGCTAACTCACCCCTGTGGCAGGTTCAGCCTCTTGAGGCCCACGCCTGCTCCCCGGTCATCCCATCTATCTTGGACACAGAGACACCCTGACTTTAAAATAAAAAAGGTGTACTGCGCTGCAGGTGTGGGGAAGAAGGCTCGGGAGCGTCCCGGACACCCGCGTCGCGTGTGCAGGTTACACTGTCTCAGTAATGTGCATTTCACTGAGATGTGCCAGCGCTCTTTGCAATGGACCCCAAACTCGTTCATCTGCCCTTAAATTGTTGCCTCCTGTGTTTATTCATTGCCTATACTTGGACTGCTAATGCAGGCATAGAGAGTTTCTCTGGACACAACCCCTCGGACTTCCAGTCTCTAAGGCCTCAGGCCCTTGGTCACGGTCTTCTACCTCCAGCGAAAGTATTCTTTTCTCTCTCACTTCTAACCACAGTTGTGCAGCTCGTTGCAGGCAGTCCGGTGGATCCTGTGCCTAATCGTTCTACCCAACTGCAGGCCAGCTGGGCCACTGCTGCCCTCTCCTTTCCTGGACTTTTCCTTAGTCTCTCCCCACGTTTCTCCCACTGGCTTCCCTCCGAATGTGTGCCCTCCCTGTGGCCACTAAACCATGCCTGTGCAGCAGAGCTTCTTTCCAAGGTGGCTCCTCACTGTCGGAGAGTCCCCGAAGGTCACACGCCTGCCCTGGGCTGGCATGGGCCTTCCCACTGTTTATTCCTCCTCCTCCCCCCCCCCCCTCAGCAGCTTCCTGCCACCCACCAGCCCGTCCCCAGCTCACTTTCACATCCTGCCCCCTTTCAAGTTGGTGATCCTTTCCCTCTGAAGGATATAGATACTTCCAATAATGGTTTTCAAGTCGGAAATGGAAACTTAAAACTTCCCCTCTCTCCTTCCCAAGTGTGTTTATTAAAATAATCTCTCTCCTTCAGTCTGCCTACATCCCTCACACAGCTTCCCCAAGCTCAGTTCAGGAACAGTGACAGCTGTCATTCCATCACGTCTGTCTTGTTACCGTGTAGGACAGCGGGTCATCTCGACAGAGGACACGGGCCCTTAGGCAGAAGCCGCATATAATGTAATTATTTTTAAAAGGAATAAAGATTACCATATAGACTGCCAGATAGCAACACATAATCTCCTTATCCAAAGGTTTTTCTTACCTTCTCCAACACTTCCTTCTAATTTTCTTTCACCTCTTCTGCTTCTTTAAAAATTCTATCAGTAAGCACAGAGGCTGAATCTTTTCCTGCCAATGCTAACTCACCCTTGTGGCCGGTCTCAACCTCTTGACATTCCTTTGCTCATGCCTGTTCCCCTGTCGTCCCATGTATCCTGTACACAGAGACAGACATATGGGCCAGAGTTCTGCAGAAAAACAGAAGCAACAGGACTTGCACATGAGCATATCAGATTTCTTTCGAAGCATCTCCTCCCTTCACTGTGGAGGTTTGGTAAATCCAAACTCTGCAAGATGGGGAGGCAGGTTGTAGACCCAGGAAAAGATGTCATCAGAGTCCAAAGGCTGACTGCTTGCAGAATTCTTTTCTGTTCGAGGGAGATCAGTCTGTTCTAGTCAGGCATTCCCCAGATTGGGTGAGGGACACCCACAAAGTGGCAGCCTACACTTTATCCAGTAGGTACCAATTTAAATGTTCACCTCATACAAAAGGCATCATCATGACGACATCCATAATTGTTTGACTCTGCATATGAGTGCCACGGCCTTGCCACCCTGATGCATAAACCTAACCATCCTGGCAGTGGCTCTAACTGTGCCCTGCAGAGCCCTAGGCCCTTGGGGAGAGCACTGCTTTAGCTGATTTCTTTCCCAGGTGTTTGCTTCATTATTAAAGGGAAGACATGGGATTTGAACACAGAACCACCATCACTCTTACCCACAGTTTCACTTTCCATCGTCTCAGTGCTTAGTGGTCAACCATAACCTGGAAATATGCATGGAAAATTCCAGAAATGAACAATGCCTAAATTTTTAATAGTGTGTTATCCTAAGTAGCACCCTGAGATCTTGTACCACCCTGTCCCTTCCACCCAGGACACAGTCATCCCTGTGTCCAGTGTGTCCGCACTGTATGAACTCACTGGTTGGTCACCGCGTCAGCCTGGGCTGAGATCTACCATTGTGTTATGACATTGCATGTGTTCCAGGGGCCTGCATTTCCCTTCCCACTGGTGCAAAGGCAGGAACATACAGGAGCCCAAGCCACAGATGGACAGGCGAACTGTGCACTGTGTGGCCAAGCTGCAGGGCAGACTGAGAAGCAGCATGTGCGGGGATTCTGGCGCGCTAGAACACACACCCTGTGTGTGAAGATGCTGTTTCCTGAGCCTCTCTCTGGACTTGGGTATCTCACTTAATTCTTTTTCTTTTTTCTTTCCTTTCTTTTTTTTTTCAATTTTAGAAGTAAAAGCACAAAAACATATTAACAAACAGACACAAAGTAGCATAAGAAATAGTACAATCAAAACTGATTTACAGACAATGTGACATGGACTCAACAATGGTTGTTGCTTTACCTATTGATATCTTCAAAGTGTATATTCATGAACACAGATACAGACATGTGAAATTGGTCAAACAATTAATCATCTCAACAACAGAAAAAAAAACAAAAACAAACAAACAAACAAAAAGAAACCGGAAAGCATTAACAAAGAGGCACAAAGTAGTACAATAACAGTAAGATCAGAATACCCAGTAGAAAACAAAACCAAACATACAACAGAGTGGAACTGTTGTGACAAAGATCATGGGACTTGCAAAGTTTAAGGTGTTTACTGTCCAGCCTTTTATAATGACATTTCCCAGTCCCTGCCTGATGCAGAGCCTGTCTGCAACAGCCTCCCCTTCCAAGGCTGCTCCATAGAGCTTTGATGAAGCCATCTGATTGACATTTGTGGGATAATACTCACCCCAGCCTGCATTTTAACCAGGATGAAATTGTCAGCCCTCAGCACTGGTGGGGGCTTTGTCTAGGACACTCAAGTTCCTTGATCAAGATGACGTGGTATGTGCATAGAGCATACTCCCATCTCCCAGACTACTTTAAATCATCTCTAAACAACTTACAACATCTAGGACAACATAAACACTCTGTGGATAGTTGCTACTCTATGTTACTTAGAGAACAATAACAAGAAACAGTTGGTACCTGTTTAATACAGAAATACCCACTCCAAGTTTAACCGTGTCGTATGCATTGGTAGGAACTTAATGTATGTAAAAATGTTTTCCACACATGGGTAGAGAACTTACAGCTGCAGGGATCAACTGTACTAAGAAAATGAAATGACCTTTGAATTGCTTTGATGTCCTCAGAAAAGCAAGGATAAAACCAAGTTTGACCTACAGATTTATGTAAGTAAAAGCACTTTCAGATCCTGAAGATTGGCAGCCAGGAGAAATTCTGGGTTTGGGGTCAAGTCGCCTGGCAGGAGAGGGTCACTGATTGTTGTGACCCTGATGTCAAGTCTTTTATTTCTGATCTGTAAAATGGGGTGAATCAGCCCCATTTCCCTCAGTTTTTTGTGAGGATTAAAATGTCTGGTGCAGAATATGAATGACATAAGCCACATGAGGACTGTGGCTATGAGACAACAAAACTTCCATAGGACCCAGCTGTCCTGCTACAGGGTAAAGATTCAAAGGAGAAACCACTATTCCAAAGAGATCTTTGTCCTCCCGAGTTGGCTGCAGCCCAATATAACATAGCTAGGAAATGGAACCAGCCTAGATATCCCCCAGTGCAATGGACAAGGAAAATGTGGAGCATATATGACATGGAATATTATTCAGCCATAAATATGAAATCCTACAATTTGCAGTAACATGAATAAAACTGGAGAACATTGTGTTAAGTAAAATAAGACAGACAAGCAAAGACAAATATCACATGCTGCAGTCATTTTTGGAAACTAAAAAGTTCATCTCATAGAAAAACAGGAAAAGAGTGGTCACTAGAAGGGATGGAAGCAGTTGGGTATGGAGCCAAAATTAAGGTTAGAGGATGAATTAGCTCTGGTTTCCATAGTACAAGAGACCAATTATTGTTTACATTAGTCTATATTTCAAAATGACTAGCAGAGTATGAGACTGCCCACACACAAACATGACCAACGTCAGAAGAGATGAGAGTGTTTATTACCATGATTTGATCATTATACCTTGTACACATGTATCAAAGTGATGCACCCCACAAACTGCGTCTCTATTGAAAACATACCTGTGTGGCTGAAAAGAGGCTGTCCTTCTCACACGAGCGGGTAGTCTGGCTCGTTCTGCTGCTACGGCCCCAGCTCCCACAGGGCTCCTTCATTGCCTTGCGTCAGGTAGAGTCTGTGAGAGGCCTGTGCCTCTCACCTGATCACACGGCCTGAATGTTGCCCACTATTGCCTCTGAGCAGCCTCTGGATCTGCACTGGATTTCTGACTTGTCTTCCTCGGCCGCATCTGCTCACAACACAAGCCCCATGGTTACATGGTGGCCACATGCCCACATGGTGGCCACATAGTCAATGGCAGTCACGTGGTCACGTGGCAGTTACGTGGTGATCACGTGGTGGAGGCCCTTAGAACAAGAGACAAAGGATTTGTGACCATTTTCAAGAATCACTGTTGTTCAGATCAACACTAAATGAGCAACAGCTCTCAGCTCCTCCCTCTACACTGCTTTTGGTTCTTTCCCACCGCACCACAGTCGGGTGCTGAAAATGTCCTCATGGCCAGCACTGTTCCTTTGTCAGATCCCTCCTAAGGTTATTACCTAAAATGACCCCAGAGCTCGTTGCGTTGAAGGGCTGGTTGCCAGCAAATGGGCTTGTGAAGGCACAGGACCAAGAACACTCCAACTTCATGCACGGATTAACCCGCTGCCGGGTCACTGATGGCGCTGCTGGGTGATGACGGACATAGGACCTAGGCATCCCTGGAAGGGCGGGTCATGGGTGTGCACTTAGAAATTCTATAGGCCCTGACGCTGCCCCTTGAGCTCTTTCCATCCCTCTCTACTTCCTGGCTGCCAAGGGGTGGGCAGGCTTCCTCTGCCATGACGTTTGGACTCACCCCATCTGCATAGCAACGTAGCCGGTGAGCCATGGACTGAAGCTTCTTAAACCGTGAACTAAAATAAATCTTTTCTCCCTAAAGTTATTCTTGTCAGCTGTTTGACAACAGAAATGGAGAGCTGACTGCAGTGCCCCGCACTGTGTCCTTTCCCGTTACTAAGTACAGGGTAATAGTTGCACTGGCTCTGCCCCTGTCTCTCAAATTTCATGGTTACAACTGCGTGGGTCAGAGTGAGACTGAAGCCCAGCAGCTTGGCTCTCATGCTTGGGCCCACACTGCTTCCTGGATAACTGGTGCTGTCCCACAGGGTCAGCCAAGTCTTGGAAATGCCCCTTTGCCTGAGTGTCCACTCGCCAGACTCCTCTACCAGTGTGAGCAACCTGCTCCAGGCCTGACACTCATCAGAGCTTCCTGTGCTGAAAAGTCTCCAAACCTTTGCACTCGCTTTTTAAAATGTGTTTTAAACTATTGTAAAACTATTGTTAATAGATGAGAACATAATCAAAGAAGAATTCAAGAAAATACAGCATGCCATGTGGGCACCAGAGCTTGTAAGACAACATGTCACTTCAGAAAGAGGAAATCAACAGCAATGCTACCTTTACTTGAATATTAACGCACTGCCAGTGTTTGCATCCCATCTGCCAGGTGCTGCTCAAAGTGTTTTATTAATTTCTATAACTTGGATCCAGGAGGTCCTCCAAAAGCTCTTGGGTTCAAAGCTTAGTCCACAACCTGCCCTGGGGAAGCTGATGAGTCCCATAAGAAGAGCCTTAGAGGAGGTCTTACGTTAGGGGCCTGGTCTCAAAGGAGAGGTGCGAACCCAATCCCAATTTTTCTTTTACCACTTCCTGGCCACCATGAGGTGAGCACCTTCCTCCCTGCCATGCATGGCCATCATGCTGGGCTGCCTCGCCAGAGGCCAAAAGCCATGGGCCAGTGAATCCTGGTCTGAAACCTAAGCACTGTAAGCCAAGACAAACCTTTTCTCTTCTTTAAGTTAGTTTTCTTGGGTGCTGTAGTACAGTCATAGAAAGCTGGAAACACACAGAATATTCCTCCGAGTCCTCACACAGCTCCTGGAGGAAACGCCTGAGTCATTATCCCCACTCTGTGTAAGGGAAAACTGAAACACACAAGCCTCCCCTTCAGGTGGCAGAGCTAGGGCTGGCGTACAGCCAGGCTGGCTCAGGAGCCTAAACCCTGATGTGGCTGCACGTATGGGTGATGTTAGTGCTGTCAATCAAGTCATTAGAACACTTGCCACGCACACACTCACTTTTCAAAATGTGCTTTTAAAAGCAGGCACAGACAGAGAACCAGGTAAAGTAGACAACTCTGCTACTCCACGGACCTCAGACTCTGCGGACCTCTGACTCCACGGATCTCAGACCTTATGGCAGTATTTTTGGCCTCTAGGGTCTTCCCTTGAGTTGTTTCCTTGTATTCGCCTGTGTTTCAAGAGAGCTGAGATTCTGGATAGATTAGTCTGACTGGCTAAAAAATTTATTAACTTTCCTTCTTAAAAAGCAACATATTTTACCCAAGGGAAGTTTCAAAATGTCTTACTTCTTCATAAGGCTGATCATTTTTCTGATAACTACCTAGTTCTTTTTTTCTTTTCAGTCACACCTAGAAAAGATGTGAGTTCCTTTCTAAGATAATAGGAACAGTTCTGATTCTACTCTCATTAATATAATGATTCCATAACACAATGACAGATAAAAAGAACTTTCTTCTTATTCTACTCAAGGCTGATTTTACATAAAAATAGACCATAACTCAGAGTCTGTAATGTCTATGGAAAGGTTATACTCGTTACCATCCAAATAGGCTGAGCTAATAAAAATTATATTTGTTACAATCCAAATAGATTAACCGGCCTTAAGGGCTTAGCAATGTATTACACTTTTCAATTTTCTTATAATTAAATTAACATAAAATAGTCTTCACAAATAAATGGCTGTTTCAGAAAGAGTTAAGCTCTGTTTAACAAAAATAGTGATTCTATTTACATGAGCAAATTCTCAGATGGGGTGAGAGGTGGGAAGAGGTATTGTGTGGGATGTGGGCTCATGAGCTGAAGACTTGCAGAAAGACCCCTTCTTGTCCTGTGTCTGCCATGGACCCCCCAGCAGAATGGCCCCTCTGGATGGAGAACACCACCCTCTGTTCTCTGCCCAGTGCCCCAACCATCAGCCAGTAGGGGGAGCCTTGATTGATTCATCTGTAAAAATGAGGGGCTCGTGGTGAGAATTTAATCCAACACTCAGCTTCTGACCAGAGTCAAAGCTCATGAGCAATGTTTGCTGCTATTTCCTCAGCTGCTCTGCCCTATCCTCCTCCAGAAGCCTGGACTCTAGGTCCTTTCAGTTGCAAGTAGCATTTCAACATTGCTTCTGTTTGTAAAATT
Organism: Dinomys branickii; assembly: GCA_004027595.1. NCBI lineage: Eukaryota > Metazoa > Chordata > Mammalia > Rodentia > Dinomyidae > Dinomys > Dinomys branickii. The sequence continues at coordinate 79,503 of PVLD010003842.1, read as the reverse complement.
CATTGTTCAGAACTTTGTCTTTTTTTTTTTTTAGCATAATGATTTAGGCCTCTCCAATGAGCAGGTCCTCAACACAAGAGTGGATGCCCTCAAATTGGTTGAATCCCTTAAATGTTGCTATCCTCATGAAGCTAATTAATTTAAAACCAGTTTTTTGTTTTAATCTAGAAATATCCTCAGGAAGGGAAAGAAGTGGAATAAGTTATTCATCTGTGGCCATTTCACCAATCAGAGGCTGCAGTAAAAGGAGAAAACACACAGGGACAGACACTAGTTACATTGGCTGGAAGCCCAGATGTTGGGAAGGGGACTGATGCTGTCATAAATACCTTTAACTCTTTGTCTCATCATCGACTCAGCATCCTGCGGATCAGCAGAACCCATCTGATCTGGAATTAGGTATATAAGGTCACAGAGTTTATGTGAGTCAGAGGAAGCCCTGCAAACTGAGAAATGAGGAACCACATGGATGAAAGTGGGACCATGGGTGACCCGCCTGGCGAATCCCCGGCTGAAGGACAACTGGACACTGGCCCAGTTCTGGTCCCATTGCTGGTCACTTCTGTATGCAGTGGCTTAGTAAGATGCCTCAGCTTGACAGTGTGGTCATTAGACATCAACCTCAAGTGCTGTACTTCAAGCTCAGGGGTCCAAAAGTATCAACAGTAAAACACAGCTCATAGGCCATCTAACAATAAAATGTGAACGCTCACACCAGCAGCCCCTTGTAGGTCGTCGTGATTATTTCCTTAGACTAAACAGGCCTCAGCAGATATTTTGATTTTGCTGGGAAGACACTGGGGGAGGCCCGTACAATCTGTGTGTGCCCCCTGCTGCTGCCCACCTTTGGGGAATTCAGTCTTCATTAGCACTTCCCCAAAAGAATAAGCAAGAAAAATAGAGATGAGGGTCAAATGAGTCCAGCCCGCTGCATGCGAGAGGCTCCTCTTGAAGCTTTGAGGAGAGAGCAGGTCAAAAGCGATGGCGCACGAAGGTGCCATCGACGTTTTATGTCATCGGCAAAGCTCATTTATCGTGGCACACCTCGCCCCATCATTGAGGATGAGCCAGACATGGCAGCACGCTGAAGAAGAGGAAAATGTTCTAATTCAGTGTGCTCCCAGGAGGCAAAGAGGGGAGGAACTTGACAGTTTTCATTTTACACCTTTTCTCTCCCTTTTAGTGTAGATGGCAGCAGACTTACCCTTTTTCACTCCCCCATGAGTCTAACACAAAGTAGATGTTCAATAAATGTTATTTTGAATGTTCTGGATGCTTATGTTCCACAGTGGTTTTAAAGTTGGTTGTACATGGCTACCACATAATTTTAGTAAATCCTAAGTTGATCTTCACCAGGTTTGGTTTGGATGCTGGAGTTTTTCCCAACATCCTGAGGAGACCACAAAATGCAGTGAAGTGGGATAGTGGTGGGAATTATCCGTATTCTCAGCAGAGAGCCAGTATAGAAGCCAAGTGTAGCAGGTGCAAGGTCATGTACCTTCCAGCACTGGGTTCCAGTCATAAAAGGGTCAAGAAGGAGGGCACAATTGACCAGGCAGCCAACAAGCAGGAGAACTTTTAAAAATGAGATGCATGTGACACTCAGAAAGAAAAGTAAGTAGGAATTAAAATTAGTTCGGAGTCTCAAGGGCATGCTTTGATTTCGGATAGACATCAACCTAGAGAAACATGCTCAGCACAGAACGTGTCCCTTCACACAGGTTCAGGGGCCGGCTCAGCTTGTTCTCCTTGGCTGAGGGTTCTTTTGCTCAATTCACATAGAAATCAAGAACAGGCAAAGTGTAGCTTCCCTGGTCCAAGCAGCTCTGAGCTGTGAACGCCGGCTGCACTCACCTCTTACTGTCAGTGTCCTTCCTCGCTGCCCTCCTGGCAGCTCCCAGGCCTCTCTGGGACTCACCCAGCAGCCGAGTGAGCGGCTCTCAGCAGTTCTCTGCTATTCTCTGTCATTTCAGAGAACGGCCGTGCACCCTTCTCGACGGTGCCGGCTCTGGCTGCTGGTTACCTCCACAGCCAGCAGGCTTGAGTGTTGCCAGCCCTTTCTGTAGCCAGTTTAGCCTGCTCTACTCAAGACAAAAATCATACACTGGTCAGATAAAATAGTCTGAAAGAAGTCTTCATAGGACTTGTGCTGCAGCTACAGCACAAAGGGAAGTAGGCCGCTAACCAGTCTGCTGATGGTGAGAGGAAAAATGCTCGTACAGAAAAACAGGCAGGCTCATGCATATGCAGAGTCTTGCCAGCTAAGCACAGACTTTCCGGTGGGTCGTGGGTGGGGAAAGGGCTCCTTGCTGACCAGAGCAGGGCTATCAGAAGTGGCTACAGAGAGGCAGAGGCATTCAGAAAGGCTGTATGGTACCATCATCTGAGATGGACCCATAACCAAAGTTTTCACAGCTGAAGCAAAAGTCTCCCAGAGCAGTCATGGGCATCTGCTGTCGCTGTAGGATGCGGCGCAGCCTTTGCAGTAACTATAACTGAGAAATAATCATTTAAAATTACCTCTTGGGGAAGGTGGAGCCTTCCTTCTGTCTCAATTATCTGCCTCTAATTATCTCTGGATAATTAGAAGGTGAGCAGAGAGAGCACTGGTTTTGAAAACCATGCTGTGCTCCAGTTCCAGATCCTCTTTGCAAGCTTCACAGCCTCAGTGAGCTTTGCTATAAAATGGGTCCCTTTGGTTGTGGTGAGCTGGCCAAGGGATAATTCTGCACAGGAGAAAGCACACATGGACCCCTCCCCTCACACAGGCACACACAGCACACACGTGTTGGTGGTGCACACAGATGTGCACACGGGTGACTTACCAAGCTCACAGCAGCAGGAAACGTCAGCGACACCATTCTGTGGTTGTCCATCACCTTTGCTAAGATAGCTTCTTTGTACCCACAGCACCAGTGTCCAAGTCTCTTCTACAGAGCCACAGAGAGAGAAACACTGGGTCAGGACAGTGGAGGACTAGTAGCGCAGTGTGCAAACTGTGGCCCACAGCATTGTATCAAAATAGATGGCAAGGGGGATTTTGCACTCGATCATAGCCAAAAGGCCGAAAAGCAATGACAGAGAGGATCTTGAATGCTCCCGACATAAAGAAAGGTGAGTATTGCTGCCAGTCACCCCAACCTGATTGTTTCACCTTAGATAACTATTCAAATACTCCCCTGTACCCCCCAAGTGTGCATAATTATTGTGTGTCAGTTAGAAATTGTGAAGTTTTGTTAGGGATAACAATGAGATGCAATCTTGAGATGAATTAGAAAGAGGGAAGCGGTGTCATTTCTTGTGTTCAACAAAAACATCATGTCCCTCACCACCATCCCTCCAGCGCTCAGCTGCTCACCCAGCAGCAAACCCAACCAGCCCAGGAGGTCATGGGAGAAGAGCACTGGTGGCCAGTGGCAGTGCCTCCTGGCACCCATGTCCCTCTCAGCTCTCTTCTGCTCGCCTGTGTGGTCTCCCTGCCCTATGGGGCCCCACTCATTCCTCTCACCAAAAGCAGAAGAGCTTGTGCTTCCCAGGCACTCTGGCCTTTACCTCTGTGCCCTTTGCAGCCTGTTTTTAACTGGAGTGGTGATGCTCAGTTCCACGGGAGACCACGGTCCCTGGGGGGCTCAGCACTGCAGCCCTCTCAACCGGATGTGGCTCTGACGTGGTGTACTGCCCGCTTACCAATGCACAGTACCCTCTGGGAGAACGCCTGCATTCCATAAACCCACTCCTAATGTGGAAATGGGCCACACTGCAAACAAACAGAATCACACGTGGGTGGACCCTGTGGGAGGCGAACATTGGCCCATGTACTAAGGAAAGCTCGGAGCCTTCTATTTCAGATTCAAAGCAAGATGAAATTCCTCCCCACACACCTGTGACATTTGTTCTGAGAACACTTGGTAAAAATCGATTGTCAGAGTTTAAAAGGGCCCTCAGGATGATCTAGCCTGGGGATTATTAAGTAGCGATGCACATCAAAATCACCTGAGGAGGTTTTTCAATGTGGACAAGAGATTCTGATTCAGGAAATTCAAGGGGAATCATAAAGGCATTAAAATGTCGCTGGTTGGCGGTGTATTTTGCATTCACTATTTGGGTGGATGGATGGGGGAAAGGAAGTTATTTTTATCATTGTCATTTTGTGCTAAGTAAAACGTCTCAAATTGCTCATGAATGACAGTTGCCCCTTTCACCTTGACTTTGACATAGGAATTTTTCTGCACCCTCACAATCTTCCATGAAGTAAAGGAGAAAGTGAAAGAGTGGTGGGTGATCGCATAAGAACAAAGGGAAGCCAATGGACTTGAAATATTTGATCTTTTTCCCTTGGCTTTGAGAGAGGCCTTGTAACACTCCCTCCCCTGCCACTTCAATTGCTCATTCATGTTGTCTCCCTGCTTCATTTGCCTTTCTTATCTTTTACGTTTCTCGCCTTTACTACTGCTTTTGGTCCCATTTCCTCTCACCTTTCCATTCCCCCGCTCACGTCCTCCCGGGTATAAAGGAAAATGGCTTTGCCACACGTCTGACACTCGCGTTTCATGATGTGGAGTGAGGTCCAGGGGAGGCGGCACAAAGGCGGCTTTGTCCGACTTCCTCTCCTTGCCCGTCCAGCCACAAGAGCAGCGCAGTGAGGCTCAGACTTCTGCCAACCTGGAAAGAAAGTCCCCTTGGAAGACCCATGCAGATGCAGGTTTCTATGCCTTCACTCCAGAGAACTGGATGCAGTGAGTAGAAGGGGCAGCGCTTGTTGGAGGAAGGATGCGCACTGCTCATCGCACCCAAGGTCCGCAGACACACTGGGGCCTCCTTAATGCCCAGCTCCGCACGAAACCCTCAGCCACCAGCTCTGACTGCTCCACGTCCCCTTCGGTGGAACAAGGGTCACCACCACACCCTTGCGGGCTGGAGCACCCAGATGGTGATCTCCAGAAGCACTCTGCCCAAGGCCTGGCTGAGCAGCTAGGCATGCGTCAGCAGACACCTCCTCCCAGAACCAAGCAGCTGCTTCTGATGAGTGGAATTTTAAGAGAAAATAAAACTCTCCTATCAATTAAACTTCTACCTTAATGTCATCGTTTTGCTATGCAACACAACACCTAAAACTTGGGAATTTTACACTGGTTGAGGATTCCTCATCTGAAAATCTAACATCAAAAGTACTCCAAAATCAGACAATTTCTGAGCACCAAAATGCCACCACAGGGGGAAACATCCACCATGAAAAGTTTCTTCATGCACAGAATTATTTAAAACACAGTGTCTCATAAAATTACACTCAGGCTATGTGGATAAGATGTACATGAGACACAAATAATTTCATGTTTAGACTTGGCCTACTCCCCAAGATTGCACGTTATATATATGCAAACATTCCGAACTCCACAGAAGTTCCCCCACCAGAATCCAAAATTCCAAGTGTTTGTGGCCCCAAGGACTTGGTACCCAAGTGGGAAGGTCTCTCTGTTCTGATGACACACCTCTCTCACCAGCCCTTCATGAGGACAGCGTCTGAGCTAGACAGGAGGACATGCTTGGACTCTGCCTTTCACCCCAGTCTTCTTTCCTGCAATTTTGAACCGCTAGTCTTTTTTAGAAGAACATAAAACTGTCCTAACAAAATAACAAGAGACCAGTAGTAGTTAATACGCCGGTCTTCTTAGTGTGTGGCGTAAGCATCAGGAAATGTCCTCAGCACTCTACCCGTCCTCCCTCCCCTCAGCCCCGGCATAGTTCCACTGCACTCAGCACAGCAGGGAGCAGCAGCCCGTTCCATATCTCTGGGTTTCCTTGTGTGTTTTCCACATTTTTCACTCCATGACTATTTTTCCATATCCCGCTAGGCCGTTAGGCCTGGCTACTACTCCTCTTCTCTCTGGGCTGGAAAGTGTTCTCACTGTCCCTCAATCCCAGCTCCTCTTGGAAGGCAGCATGGGTATTAGTCCTCACTGATCTATAAATGAGCCCTGGGCTCATTCTGTCCTGATTTCTCAGGACAGAAAGAAAGGAAAGGACGGGGGACCAGATACCGTGTGGCTGTAGGCATCTGAGAGGTGACACAAAGACAGGACCCTTTCTTTCCTGGTTTTATCCAACCCTCCTGTCCCTATTGCTGCAATGCCTAACTGCAAGTGCTCAATAGGACACGTGGTGAGGGTTCCAGCTGTCCTGCGCTGCAGGAGAAGGAGTGTGGAAGGAATCTCCTGAGCTGTGTCTGTACCTGCTTTGTCCCTAGTCAGGAAATTGCACAGGACACAGCAGGCACCAGCAGATATTTAATGGCGTAGCCCTACACTCTGCACTGTGTGAGTGCTTCTCTAAACCAGTCAGAGGTATACGGTGGTGCCTGGGAATTATGCAATCTGAGAGGTTGATTTATACCAAATTTATATATTTTTCCCAAGGATAAGTTATTCGCATTTAGGGTTTGTTTAACCCCTAGGCATTATGCTAGTTTCCTCTGGTTTGCAAAGCAAATCACCACAAACTGGGTGGCTAAAACATTTTCTGTCATGGTTCTAAAAGGCAAAAAACAGAAATCAGGGTACTGGCAAGGCCAGGCTTCATCAGAAGGCTGCAGAGAAGAGTCCTTCCTTGCATCCTCGAGCTTCCGGTGTTCCTGCACCGGTAAACAGATCACTCCCGTCTCTGCCCACATCATCATGGGGCATTCTCCACATGTGTGTGTACACCTCTTCTTCTTAACGCCAGTCACACTGGACTGGGCCCTCCACCATCCTAAATTTATTAGATGGGCATTTCCGAATAACGTCCCTTTACAGATCCCAAATGGACTTGAGTTTCAAGGAACACTATTCAGCTCCGCATAGACACTGTCTTGTCCTGAGACCTGCAAGTCCTCATGCTGAAATTCACCTTGGCAAGACTTTAGGGCTGGAAAGAAGTTTTTATTTTTCTAAAGCTTTGAATGATCAGCTGGCTAGAGAATGTTATTAGAGCAGAAGTTAGTGAGCTATTCCTTGGGAGTGAGGTTTATTTCTCCTGAGAGGGGGTCCACACCTGAGTTTCTGGACTGACTCCTACCCAAAGAGATGATTCTTAGGGCCTGGAGAAGGAAGTCGGGAAAGGGGCAGGATGAAGCAATAAAGTTTCTGCACTCCAACAGCTGTTTCTAAAATTCAAGATCAGAAGTTCTTTTAGTTCAAGCTACCATCACAAAATACCACGGACAGGGAGGAGTTAAATCATAGAATTCTCCATTCTTACAGGACTGGATCCTGCGAGCCTGAGATCAGGGAACTAGGATAGTCAGTTTCTGTGATGCCTCTGTTCTTGGCTTTCAGATGCCTCCTGTCCTCCTGTCTGGGTCCTGACAGGCATTTCCTGTCTTGCACACATCCGTGGCATCCTTCTCTCCTTGCATGTGGCCACCAGTCCTACAAGAGGGTGGCCCCACCCTTAGGACCTCATTCAATTTGAGTTTGCTCCTGAAAGTGCTGTCTCCCAACACCGTCACACAGAGGGTTAGTGGGAATCCAGGTACACACAGTGGAAATCTAGGTGCACAAAGTGCAGTCCGTAGTCCGAGTATTGGAAGTTAGCACACAGATGAGGACCATTCTGCAAGCTTTCCTGGGCAGACATTTGTGTTCCTGTCATCTCCAGCTTCCTGGTAGTCTGTACTGCACCTTTGGTCACATCTTCACATTCACATTACCCCCTCAGGGGCTTCTTCTCTGACCCCCCCAGGCCTTTCTTCGAAATCTGGGTAGAACCCTCTGGCTCCACAACTTAGCGCGCTGATAAACCAGCACCGTGTGGGCGGCAGCACTGTCTTCCTCAAGCTCCAGCAGTACCAGGCTTCCTCAGACCGCAGCTCCAGTGGCCTCCGAGTACCTGGGTGGCTGGACACGTAATGAATCCCGGGGAGACAATTCTCCAGGAGGCCCAACTTGAACAGAGGTCCTGGGGAGTCTCTTCTCAGATGAAGGTTTACACCTTTTCACTCTTGGTTCTGGTATCTTTCTGATTTGGGAGATGTCCTCAAGCCATCTTTTTTCTTGTCTCCCTAAAAAGTATTTGTACTTTTTTAATAGCACTAATGTCTTCACCAACCACAACTTCTTGGACTCTGACTCTACGCATGGTCCTTTGGGCCAAAATTTAACTTTTCCAATATTTCTGCTCTGCTTTTGGGCTTGTGTTTTTCCTTATAAATCTGACAAAAAGCAGCCGGAAGTAACCATACCATAGCCTGAGTGTCAGAATACCTCGAAGTTTCCTTAACAAGATCAATCAGTCCACCCTCAGTCTTAGACTCCCATAAAGTCTCAGCATATGGAGAAAATGCAGACAAATTTTTGCCAGAATGTAACCCACATGGCCTCTCCTCCAGTATCCAGTAGAGTCCCTGTTCTCACGTAAAGCCTCAGCCTGCCCTTCACTATCTGAATTCCTTTTCACGCTCTGGCCTTCTGAGAGCTGACAGGAGTTGCCCATCCAGCATTGCTTACAGTATTCTAGGGCTTCTCTAGACAGTGTCTCCAAGCATTTCCACACTCCTCCTGCAAACCATTTCCAAAAGCTTCTGAAGCACACAGTCAAGTATAGTCACAATGATGATCCGATTTCTCAGGAACCAATTTTCTATTCATTGTAGATATACCATCACTGAGACACAATATCTGACATCTACGATTTAAAGTAGGAGAAATTTAATTTGGCTCAATCCATGGTAATCTGGCTCCACGGCAGGAGCATTATGACATAAATGTGGTGGAGCAAAGATGCTCATCCGCAGTAGCTTAGGAGGCGAGCAAGGGAATGGTGCCAGGGAGGGAGGGACCAGGGAACAGATACGGTCGTCAAGACCATACTACCATGACCCTCCTGACACACCCGGGAGTGCACTCTGCAAATCTTTTAGGTAACTTTCAAGCCGATCAAATTACATAATGAAGCTTAAAAACCACACTTCCCCTTTTCTGAACATAGAAAAAAATAAGCAAATACTTCTCAATAAACAAACCTGAATGGTGCCCCTTTCATTTTGACTTACGCTTCAAAACAGTGCTGAAGTGTGAACAGTGCGAACTCAAATCCCCTTCACTGAGGAAGATGCACAGAAAATGCACTGCCCACCTGAATTCCCCTCAACCTTGCACTGTGTCTTGCAAAGAGTATGCGTGCATCAAATACAGTTATATTAATACTTTGATGTAAAATCTTATTTAGTTCCTGGTACTTAGCATATATTGACTCTTTTAATCTTCACAATGATTTTAGGAAGTTTCTATCATCAGTGGTACTTTATGGGTGAACTGAAACACAGAGAAGCTTATCCATTTGCTGAGGGCTCATCAGTGTATAGCTGAATCAACCAGTCACAGTATATGAACACTGCTCTAGGCTCTGTGGTAACTCCCTCATACTGTTTTTTCAATATTTCAATATTTTTAATATTTCAATAAATATGAATACATTTGTATTAACTTGGGATGTTTTGTTGTTTAAGGTAAGAGGATATCAGGCAAATCACATGAACTATGAATATTCAAGTCTCAGTGCTTTTCTATCAAGCCCAGGATACACAGCTATACTAAAAAGCCTCGCTATTTACCATTTTTCTCATCTGTTATTTTTCTATTATATTTTACCCTGGTCTACATTGTGTGTGACATATTATCACATAGCATAACATAGATAGTGCAGTTCAGTACTTTATAGATGACATCTTTCAACCACCCTTATACATACTGTCTATGTACCGAATAACTAATTCATCTTTTTCCCTTGACTGGTGAAGTTCAGGACTTTGAAGGTGATGTCATTTGTCTGTTATTGCTATTTTGTTGCTGTTTTTAAAAATTCTCTTTAAAGATTCTGAATGTTAAAAGAAAAGAAGAAAAGACTTTGTTGTTGGTCTGGAATAATAAGGACAAACTCATCTGAGAGGTCACCAAATTTTCCTCCCATCCGGCCATGGTGTGGTTCCTCTAGCTGGATGAGGCCTTTGTAAGAGAAATACCTTCTGGGGTTAAAAGGAACAGTTCAGGTCAGACGTCGGATTATGCCCCACTTTAGCTCTTCGATGTAATTTATATGTTTGCAAATCCATGTGTGCAGCACGTGGCGAGCCTGCTCTTCATAGAGAGCTGAACGTCATACACATCTGCATTCTTTCCTCATCTCCCCCTCCTCCCCCACCTCTCGGCCCATCCCTATTTGCAGAAGCTCTGTCTCCCTGCTTCCCCTTATCCAGCTCTTACTTTGCTCTTTATTTACTTTGGGTTTAATTAAGAAAAACCATGTGATGTTTAAGCTTGTGCATCTTATTTATGTCACTTAACATTATGCTCAAGACGCATCCACTTTCCTCCAACTGACCCCAGTTTATCCCCTTCCCTGGCAGTGTGAATTGTGCCACATGTGTTCTGAGATGTGGGAGGTGAACGCAGGCACCTGCCGCTGCCCCGTGCTGGGGTCCCCTTATTTCTGAGGACGAAATCCACCCTGCCGTGCTCTTCCTCCGCGCGTGAGGCCCATGATGCGGTCAGAGACACCCTGGGGGGTGGAGAGCTGCATCTTCCAAAGCTCTTGCTGCAGTTTCTCAAAGCAAAGGCTTCAGAAGCAAAGTCTGTCTTGATCTCCTGCTGCCCAGCCTGCCCCATGGCAAGCTGTAAAATAGGATTCCTCTTCCCAAGGAAGGTCAAAAAAACTAGAACCTGGTCACCAGAGCCAGACATAAACCTGGAAGTACCATCGTTTCCCCTCTCCCTGCTGCCTTAGAGCCACCATAAAGAAATTCTCTGACCTACCTCATCTGAGAGGAGATGGTTTAAACCTTTATTCCGGCGGGCCCTGATCACCTGGGAAGAAGGGAAGATGCTGAGGGAGGCCTCACTGAGTACCTCGGCCCAGTTTTCTCAGCTCAAACCTAGCCCCACATCCACCCAACTCTCCCCACCTCAGTGAACCTAAGCAGAAACGTGGGTCGTTCACCCTGGGATTTCGCATCTTCAATCCACAGGCTCTTGTAACATGTGAAACTGGGACCACATAAAGTTGTGTGCTTTTGTTTGGTAACCCAGCCTTTGTTATACAGGTGTCAGCCATGATCCTTAAAATGGGCCAGAAAGAGGTGCCCCCCTTTCTGCCCCTCCACTGCAGAAAAGAGCAACGTGAAGGAAGGGGGTGAAGAGAAGCTAAACACGTGCAAAACAACGACAGAGACAGCTTCGCAGCGTCCCCCGTTTACACTCTGCCTGGCCCTCGACACGCAGGGGAAAGAAAACAGCGCTCTGGGCAGATGCGGCATTGTCTCCTGAGCATGCTCAGGTATCGTCTAGAGGAGCAAACGCTGTCCGAAGACCAAAGGAGCACACATGAAGGCATCACCACAAAACCTGCACATTGCACAGGTAACTCTCAGACAAACTGCCTGATACCCATTCTCTTTCCCTCAAAACTGCCACTTCCCTTTCTAAAGCAAACGGGGGGTGGGCCAAGAAATGATTCCAAATCCAGTGTGATACCGGAATGTGCCTTGGGAATGGGCTCCATCGGGGCAGCACTTCCAAAACCAGGCCAATGCTAGCCCCCAACCCAGGGCACAAGGTGGGTAGATCACCCAGAAGCTGCCCTGTGCCAGGAAAGGGTCGATCCTAACCCTGAGATTACAAATACATCAGGTAATCAGTCTGTAACTCTTCAGATGGAGTCCAGTGATTCTCACGCTGGAGCAGGCATCGAGGCCTGGACGGCCTGGGACACAGCCTGGGAGCCCACCAGAGCTCCGGCTCACGGGTCTGGGTGGACCTGGGTGAGGCTGCCTCGTGGGGAGATGCTGCTGTCATGTGGGGCACACTTTGAGAGCCAGCCTGCCAGCCCCACGCATGGAGTTAAGAAGCCCAAGTGTCACCCCAGGGTGGGGAATGCAGCGATTTTTTTCTTTCTTCTTTTTATATTAGCTACAAGCTGGTTGTGGAATTGACTGACCACAGAGTGCAGCCAGAGTGTCCATGGGACACACAGAGATGGTTGCAGGAGCCACGGAAACACTGCTCCACCTCAGGCACTTGCAGAGTAGAATGTCAGGCTGGGTTTTCAAGGGGGGAAAGGAAGAGAGAGTCTATGAGTCTAGTGATGACACACAAGTCCACTAGGCAGACCTCATCCTCCTTTCACCATCAAAGCTAAAGCCCCCAGCCCCACCCGCAGACCAAGAAGGAACAAGAAGACTGGCATGGGGCTCATCTGCAGAGAAAGTGAGAAGTTGGGAAACACAAGGAACCTTGGAAAAAGAAAGAAAGGAGGAGGGGAGAAAGAGGGAGGAAAGGAAGGGGAAAGGGAAAGAAAGAGGAGGGAAGGAGGGAAGGAGAGAAGGAAGGAGGGAGAGGGAAGAAAGAGGGAAGGAAACGGGGAAGGAAAGGGGGAAGGAAGGGATGGAGGGAAGACGGAAGGAAAAGGGGGAGGAAAGAAAGAAAGAGAGTGTGGAGAAGGAGAGAGAGAAGGAAGGTGTCTTAGTTACTTTTCTCTTCTTGCTGAGACAGAATACCTGACACCCAGCATTAAAGGGAAAAAAGGTTTATTTAGCTCACAGTGTATGGAGGTTTCAGCCCATACTTGGCTGGCTCCAAGGCGGGGTGGCACACGGCAGAGGGCGAACGTTCATAATAGAGGAAGACAGGAAAAGCAGCAAGAGCACAAGGCAAGGAGCAGCAGCAAGCAGCCTCCTTCCCTCCCTTACACTGTACGCAGTCTCCCCACCCCAGGGCAGGTGTAGCACTCACACCCATAATCCCAACAATGAACCACAAATCAATCACAAACTCTAGAAGCATCCCCCCATGACTGCATGAGGCTTTTCAGGGACATCCAGACACAAACCGTAACAGAGGAAAAGAAGCAAAGTGGGGAGGGAGGGAGGGAAGGATGGGCACATGACGCAGAGCAGGGTCTCTCCCAGTCCTTTCCAGACCCGTGGGAGGAACTGGCGGCACTGGAGTGCAGGCACCCCGAGCCCAGCTGGGTCTTCCCTGGGCCATCACACCCCACACCCTTGGCCACCACGAGTGGGGGCCACAGACAGCCTTAAGAGAAAGGACTTTATTAAAATTCAAAGAAAAAGCCAACGCTGAGGTGATTGAGAAAGCATTATGTGTGTATCGAACAAATCCTGCTAAAGACATTTCAGCAAACCCTATGTTTAAAAAGTAATAAATAGCTATTGTGCTTACTTCATAAACTTGTCAGACTGTCTTCATTTTATTTTCCTGAACAAACTGAATTTCTGCACTGCTCATCCCCAGCCAGTTAATAAATACATCACCCTAAAAAGTGCTGTGGTATTAAATTTACAGCAGATAAAATATGGATGAAGTTGCTGGGCCGCAGGTACGTCAAGTGTGATTTAATATCTCACACTCCTCTTATGAGGAGTAAAAGATTACTCAGTTGTCTCTACCACCACAGGAAGACCTTTGCCCCCTAGTAACAGCCACTCAGCAAATAGCACCAAATGAAGACGGAGAATAACATATAGATTTGCCATAAGGAAAAATTGATCTAAATCCATACATCAAATGTGCATATCAGAGCTCTGCACAAACGCCTCATGATTATTTGTGCACGAGAACAGAAACTTGGGCCTGAGAAGAGACTTCCCTGGGTATGGGGAGGGCTTGAGTTTCTTTCAATTTTTTACTTTATTACTATTACTTGCACTTTTTCTATCAGGTGAGAGATGGAACCCAGGGCCTTGTGCGCGTGAGGCAAGCGCTCTACCACTGAGCTGCAACCCCAGTCCCTACTACTTGTCTTTGATGTCATCAGAATAAAATCTCCTTAGAAGAAAAATGCTCTTTGACTTTCTCTTAGTGGTGTTCTCTTCTCTCTGCAGAGCAATAGGTTCTGGGAGCATTTCTGAAATCTGGAGACTCATAAATGAAGGCATTGTTCCCAGGGGAAATCTCTCAACCATCTGACTTAATTTATATCTTTTTTAAAAGTTCTCTCTAAAATGATAAAAAAAATTCTCCAAGGAAAACGTTTATTAGCCCAGAAAATAAATTCTGATGATTAACATTTTGCCATTGGAAAAGGCTGGTGACTAAGAGAGATCTCGGCGCTTCAAAGGTGGGAGAGGGACGAGTTTTGAAACGAGAGTGAAAAAAGACACAAATTGCTGCCGAGCTATTTTTATTTCCAATATATGAAAGCCGAGCTGGTAAGTGCCATGGATAAATCTTCAAAGTGCGGGTTGCCAAAGGTCTTCCTCTGAAGACTGCTGTGAAAAAATAAACTTCAGCAATTAAAGCGGCTTTTCCTTTTGCCCTGGAAGTGGGGAGGTGGCCAGGGTCCCGGGGGCTCCCTGGTCCGCTCTGTTCCCAGGCAGCACTGAACCTTGGCTAATTTAAAAACATCTCTTCTGCTCTGAGTCTTAGCAAATACAGGCTTTGGTCACCATCCCCAATTGTGCCTGCTCCTCCTTACGCTGAGGGGGTTTTCATTTTTTTGTCTGTTGGTTTGTTTTTCGCTGGGCATGTTGGTACTCAGTGGATAACTGGTTTTTCTGGGCCAGAGGGGATTAGATACACGAGGTTTGTTTCAAATTTCTTTGGTGGTGAATAGTGAGTCACTGGCTCTAGCACATGGGTTTACACAAAAGCTGTGATTCTTAAAATATATGGATTGTGGGGAAGTGTTCCAGAACAGATGACAAAAGGACGTATGTGTGCGCGCGCGTGTGTGTGTGTGTGTGTGTGTGTGTGTGTGTGTGGGCTTCTTAAAGGACATGGACAGAGCAGACCTGACTCCCGTCCCAGCCTGGCCTAGGTGTGACACACACGGCTGTCCACCTCTGACCCACCCCAAGCACACGCTGTCCCCGTCTAACCACAGTGGGCTGGCCCCAGCAGGGCAGCCTTTCCTGAGTGAGCATGTGCCTTTGACCGTCCCTTTGTTTGTCTCTGTGGCCGAGTGAGGCAGCCCTGCTGGAGACAGGGTGAGAAGGGGAGAGGGAACCCCAGGGAGGAAAGAAAAGCCGAGCTTTATGCTTGTGACTATTTTCTTTTTAAAGCCTGTAAGTGCCCAAAGTGATCCCAGAAGCAAGGAGCCAACTGGCAGACGTTTCCAGGTCATCTGGGGACAGGAAGGCTTGCATGGTACCGGACCCCAACCCCTGGGGAAGAAAGCCTCCTCGCATCCATCTCCCCAGACTGACCGGCTTGGGAAACAAACCAGCATGTAGTTAACAGTTACAAGGAAAATAATGCCCTCGTTCTGCAATATCATAATTTCCAAGGCTGATTTCCCTTTACCCACTGTTTTATCTTGATTTTTATTTCCATTCTTACCCACTTGGTAGATGATCTCCACTACTGCTTCCAAATATAGAACAGATCCCCCTTAATCACTGGAAATTGTGCTCCAAAAAGTGCTGCGTCCACCTGTGACAGCTGGGGAGAGCCCTGCAAGAAAGTCATACAGAGGTCCCTCTAAATGACGGGCTTTGTCAGAAGGACTGACCCCTGGGCAGGGTCTACCTGGCTCCTCACTATCCTTGCCAAGCTGACTTGTGGGGAATACACTTGACTTGCTGGAAGCGATCCTGCCAGAATCCATGAGCATTTCAAAACCACAGTAAGTGGCCTTTTTATGGTATTTTGTAAAGCTAACACTGCTGTATTTATGCCTTTTGTGAATCCCAGAAATGCTGTTAACTGACATTAGTTCCTAGGGGGATCTGGCAGCACGCTGAGGTTGTCTCTATCACACAAAATCTCACCACTTTGGCGCTTCCCGTCACCCTGGTCATTTCTGGTCTCCCCTTCACCCTCCTGGATGCCCACCCCAGAATGCACCCGCCTCTCACCAACACGGGACCAAGCAGAGGTGGCATCAGCATCGGCGTCTCTAGTCACAGCACTTGGCTGCTGCCTATTGATTTAGTTTAGTTCAGTTTCATTTAGTTTATCTTTGTTTTTATTTCACACTAAAGCCCAGGTCACATTCCAGTGCTTTTTAGTAGACTTTCTTTTTTAGGACAGCTTTGGTTCTCCCCGGTGTATTTTTACTGTTGCAACTACATTTGTTTTCTTTATTCAGTGAATGTCACTGAATATACTTGGAAATCATAAACAGTGACTCTTGAGCTGCATGGATGGGAAATAATTTGCAGCCCTGAAACGATGAAGGAAAACAGTCTCCCAGAATTGCATAGATGCCAATGAGCTCAGGAAAAGCCACCCCAAGATCTGCCGCTTTGGTAGTGACACTGACCAGAGATCCCTGGGGAGCACAAGGTGCAGGCAGAGGCTTTGTCCCAGCTCCCCTGCATCCTCTGAGAGAGGACTAGAGGTACAGATCCTTCCTGGAATCTCATCCAGGGAAAATGGACCCCACTTCAGGGAAGGAGCTGGAGGGAAGTCCACACCACAGCCTGTGTCGCCAGCTGCACCTGGGTGCCCCATCTGCTCCAAAGCTCATTTACTGCCTCTGAGTTGCTCACATGCCCCCTCCCCTCTGCCCCAGGAAGAGGGCACAGACCCTTCTAGATCCTGCTATTTTGTGGGATGTTCACTTTCCTTTCATGGGACTCCACTGAGCATCAAACAAATCCGTATACTTTATTCTCCTGTTAATCTGCGTGTTCTCAATTTATTTCAGGCACAGTTACTGAATCATCAGAGGGAGAGGCAGTTTTCCCTGCCCTACAATGCCATACCTAATACTTCAAGTAATTTTAAGAAAGGACATAGAGAGAAAGTATTTGTGAAGAGACTAGTTTATTTGAACGTTTTCCTTGAGAAAAGAAAACCTTACAAAATGAGTTTGTTGATTGAAAAGAAAAATACATTTGGAGCATTTATTACACACACACACACACACACACACACACACACACACGAGGTAGTCCCTCTAATACCTTTCACATACATTAAAGAGAAAAAAAATCTACTCTCTAAAATTTGGATAATGGTGATTATTTTCATTCATTTAAGTCTATGATACCAGACCTTATTTTGTGGTTTTAATTTGCAATCCATTGATATCTGGAATTTGAAATGTCTCACATGTATTTTCTCCAGAGAACTTTTTGTGACCTTATTATCCCATTTTTATCATTTTATTCCTCTGTTGGGGTCTGTGTATTGTCACCTTTGAGGAAAAAATATCTTTCTACGGTGTTTGTGTACAAGTCCTTCTGCCCCTCCTGTCTCATCTTAATGTGCAGACTGGCTCCTCCCTGCTGCCTCTCAGTATGGTTTTCATGGGCTTGGTCTTCACCTCTGTATGCTGATGTAATGTCTCAAGCTTTTCCTCCAACAACACTGATCAGTTCTCTGCAACATCGATTTTCTTAACTCTTTCACATTCTGCTATGGTAGAATGTTTTCCTCTAATTAAGTTATTTTTTCTCAAGTATCTTCTTTATCTCAATTATACCAAATTTGTATCCTATCTTTCACTTCTACCATTTTACAACTGTGGTTGCTTCTAAATTTTTCATCAGTTTCTTGAAGTCCACATTCTTGATTTTCCAATAAGGTTTCCTTTGCTGCCCACTGAATGCTCTGGTTATCTTTTTTCTTTAAAGTTGTCGAACATCTTTTTTTAAAAAAAATCTGATTAATCATCTAAAATGTTTATTCTCTAACAGCAAATCTGTAATATTTTTTGGACACCAAATACATGCCATTTCTTCACACAGATCCTCCAATTCTCTCACCCAGCTGGATATTTTAACAGTTCAGTTCTAGGGTAGTACTGACCCATAGGCTTGGCCCCACAAGACCTCTCTGCTTTCCAGGCTCATCATAAGTCCTGGGGCCACTGACACTTCTGAGAGACTGGCCCTGAATCCAAGTGTTCCCACCTCTCTCCCCTGGTCTGTTTATCCACTGCAATTCACAAAGCTCAGGAAAGCAGCTTACTTACCGCGGGCGTTTTGCTACAACTCAGGAAGACACAAGTAGAAAACAGGCACAGGTCAGGGATGAGGGGAGGGAGGCACAGAGCTTTTGTGCTCCCCAGAAGCACCACCACTCCTGCCTCTAATGTGTGTCCCACCCAGACGTCCCCTGAACCCCACCACTGTGGGATTTTTATGGATGTCTCATCACATAAGCCTGATCAAATATGTCATTGGCCATTGGTGGCTGGGCTCAATCTCCATGTCACTCTTAGGGACTCGGCCTCCTTAAAGACTGCGGAGTCCTAACTTTCTAATCCAGCCTTGTCCTTCCAGCACCCAGCCTCACACTGGGGCTGCTATACACGGGCTTCTTCACTCGTCCCTCACTACGGTATGCAAGACACTGGTCACTCAGGAGACTGCAACAGTTTAGGAGCTCTGGCCCAGACCAAATACATATCATGCATGTAAATAATACATAGTTATCTCTGTTGATAAATGTATGTAATTTATATATACAGACGAGTATTGACAATGTGCAACATATAAAATATAGAAATAACAAATTTGTTTATGTATTTATGTGTTTTATACCATATCATACTTAAACAAAAGATGTTCATTCCTACTCTAAAAATTTTGAAAAATATACCTGGGTAGGTTCTCTTTGGGCCTTCCTTGTGGTATGGGCTGGCTGTCTTGTACTATATGCTTAAAGGCTAGGGGAGGATGTTTCTACTACATCCTCCACCACAACAGCTGTGGGGAGGGAGCTGCAGTAAACAGGCAATGAGAACAGCGTGGCACACTCGGTGTGTACCGGCCACCCGGAGATGAAGCCGCTGCAGGTCATGATGGTTCTATCTAGCAGTCCCCCACAGCCTCACACATGCAGAAGCGGGCTTTGGGGAGGTGATCATGAGGGCACGGCACTCCTGAGTGTCATCAGTGAATTTATAGCTGAACGTGATGTTGGGAGGTGAAGTCTGGTGGAAGAACTTGAGTCCCTGGGGGTGTGGCCGGGAAACGCCAGCTCCCTCTCCCCTCCCTTGATTGCTCTCTGCTTCCTGCTGATCATACCATGGCCTGCTTCTCCTCTGCCATCCCTATGCCATGGCACCCTACCTTGGCGCCAGCCCACTGTACACAGAAACACCTATGAACTGTGAGCTGAAATAAACCTTTCCTCTTTACATTTGTAGGTACTGTGTCCCAGCAATGAGAAAGTAACTAAGACACAGGTTGTGCATTTCAGGGCAAAAACGCTGGCTTAGAAGATAGAAGTCACAGAATCTGCTGACTGATGAAATGAGAAGAAACTGAACAGAGCCTCGGGGTTCCTAACTTCAGCACCTGAATGACAACTTCAGCCAAAATGGGAAGAAGATGCACTTGGATTTCCGAGGACAGCAAAATCTTATCTTGGACACAATGAGTTTGAAGTCACAGTGAGAGTTGAAAAGGCATCTTTAGACACCAGGAGAGAGAGACTGGGGAGATAGAAAATGCGCAGAGTTTAAGGTCATTGAAATGGAAGCTGTGGGACGAGCTGCACTGTTTATGGTAAGACCAGAGGAGCAGCTAGAGGGACCCTGGGAAGGTAGTGAGCAAGGAGCTGATGAAGCTGGTGGAGGACAGCTGGAATGAGCAGACACAGACAGGCATGAGAGCTGGTAACCAAGGCAGCTGCTGTGCACCAAAACTAAGCAAGGACTATATACCAGGCCCTGCTGCACACTAGGAATCTACTGTCTTATCTAACTCTCTTCAGGCAGAGTTGCACAGACCAGCAGGTTGAAAGTAACACACTCCAAGCAAAAGAATCATGACTGGGACATATTTGCTATGGTGATTCTGCAGCCACCTACTACACCCGCTCACTATACTAGTTAGGAAAGATAAACAAAGGCCTTTGCAACTTCAGACTCTAAATCACTCTGCAAAATATCAGCCAAAGTTTCTCACATTTGACTGGCTTTTGGGAAAATTTTATACACACTTATTGGACCTCTGCTTTTAGGAAGAGGAAGTAAATTTTTCCTGCTACATACAACTAAAACCTTCAGATTGTATGTTGAAAATGAATATAAGGAGACCAGAAAGGTGGAGAGAGAATGCGAATGGCAAAGGCACTTAAGACCAGACAAGAGAAATGATGGTGAATTCCCTGGAATTTCTTCTTCCTTACATATTCCAGACATGGGTTGGAGGAAATATAAAATGGAAGAGCAGGTGGGTTTGCACAGAAAGCCCCAGAAAGAGCCTTCTCTCTAGTTCAATGGCCAGGAAAGGTGAAGATCCTCAAGATGCAAAAGTCTTACTTATTCCATCCAAACGTCAAACAAAAACTGCACCCCCAACTCCATCCACACCAGCAAGCACTGAATGAGAAGTCTAAATTTCCCTAACTTTGAGTTATAATGAATACCCCAACACCCTGCCTGAATGATGTCATTTCAAAAAAACTAGTAAATATCTAGGACTTCAAACCCTGCCAGCAGGTTGCAAAGTCCTTATTCCTGTTCCTAGTGGTAGAATGAGGTCCCTCTGCCTAGCCTCAGAGGGGTAGTATTAGAGAAGGCCCAGTGAAGAGCCAAATCATACACCATCACCCTGCAGGAAGTGGGTCACCTGCCTAGCAGTGGCAGTGGAAAAGCCACAGGGAAAATGAGAATTTTTATCTCTACCCATCAATGAGAAGAAGACCATCCTTGGGAACCAATGAAGCCCAATTTGAGGATCTGCATTTCTCCCTCCCCTGGAAGTAATGACTTCATACACTCCAATTTTCCTGTATTGGAGCAGTATGATATGACCCGAGTTAAAATAGAAGATTTAAGTAAGACCATGACATGAAACAAGAAGTGGGAAGACCTCAAGTGAATGAAAGGACTACAAAAGGTGGTAACATCAAGATGGCAGAGATGTGAGCATTATGTGACAATTATTTTAGGTGACTCAGGTAAAAATTCTTTAAATAAAAAGGTTGAACATGCTTAAAACAGGTTGAAAAGAAAACCCTCTCAGCAAGGAAAGAGAAGATACCACTAATCAAGTGGAAACTTTAGAACTAGAAAATACATTAACTGAAAGAAAAGCATAGTCAATGAGCTCCACAGTGGAATGGGAGGAACAGAGAAAAAACTGGGGTAATCAGAGGATACAGTGATAGAAATTATGTAGCTTGGAAAGCAGAGATAAAATAGAACTAAAAAAACAGAATTTCAAGACACTGGAAGTATTAAAATTTAGCATTGGTTTCGTCAGAGTTTTCGAAGGAAAAGCAAAAGAGGGTGGGACAAAAATTCCTTAAAATTATCACAGAAAATTTCGCATGTTTGGCAAAACCTCTAAACCACAATCTTAAGATACTGAGTAAGTTTTTAAAGCAGGATAAATTTTTTAGAATCCATGATAAGATGAATCACTAAATTTCTGAAAACTGGAGACAAACAAAAGTTGAAATCAGTTAGAGGTGGATAAAAATGACACTTTAACAATAGGAGAAAATCAGTTACAATGACAGTAGACTTTTTCTAGTAGAAATCTGTTTCTTTAACAACCATACATGCAATCACCATAATACCCTGCAATTATACCATGGGCCTTAAAACTTGCGTATGTATAAAAACTTGTACAAAGTGTTAATGGCAGCTTTACTCATAATAGGCAAAAAATAAAACACCCTTCAATTTTCTCCCATGACTGAATGCCTGAAAACACTCTGGTACATCCATAACAGGAAATATTATTTAGCAATTGAAACTAATGCACTACTTTACAATACTCATACATGGGGGATAATTCCTAAACTCCTATAGTTGTCTGAAGCTAAAAAGTATACCAGATCCTGTACACATTACTTCTTCTTATACATACTTATAGTAATGTTAAATTTATAAATTAATCATAGTAAGAGATAAACAATAAACAGTAAAGAAACAGTTATAACAATACACTATAATAAAAGTTATGCGAATGTGACATCCAGCTCAAAAGATGTTGTTTATTTCTAGAATTTTCCATTTCATATTTTCACATACTCATCAGTATGGGTAATAAGGGCTGGAGAAAATGAAACTGGAGATGCAGGGGCACTGTTGTGCTGAGACAATAAGGAAAACTCCAGAGATTAGACTGAGTCACAGCTAATCTCAAAAGATTACATGGAGCACCATCCTCTCCAGACAGCATTCTTCTTTAAATGACAGTAAATGTAGAAATAGAAAATCAAGTAGTGATTTCCAGGCATAAGGAGTGGGTGAGAGGGAGAGGCGAGTGGGTGCCCCTGAGAGTAGGCTGAAGGATCCCTGCTGTGTTGTAGCAAATGCCCTCCCCCCAGCACCCACCAGAAAACTTCAGTTTCTTAGTTGCCCATGTAATAGCTCCTGTTCCAGTTCTGGTTCCTCCTGTCTCTTAGAAATGGCTGGTTACTATGATGCACAACTGGTCACTATGATGCACAACTGGTCACTATGATGCACATTGTCTAAACCAAATCCCAGTTGACAAGCCATTCTGACCCTGTACTTCCTGCTTGCTTATAAGACCTAGACCACCAGAGATCAGGCCTTGGTATTCTGGAAATAATCCTGACCAGTGTTTGTCCATGTAAGTAAATCTGCCTCAAAATCCTGGGCATGGTTTCAGTGTTTCTGCTGCCTTTGCATCATCAGAAACATTCTGCACCTCCCTGTATTGTTGTCCATATCCCAGATGTGACACTGCACCATAGTTGTGCAAAATGTGACCAAAGGGGAAACCCTGATGATATATACATAATCTGTATTGGTTTCGACAACTACCTGTTACTATGCAACTACCTCAAAGTTAAATGTAATTTTTAAAATACTAATGGGACTTGGTCATTTGATCTGCATTGGAAGACAAGTTCACTCAGAGGTGTAAATTACTCCAGGATGAAATTCTTCATTAAGAATTTATTCCTTCCTCTTACTTTCCACTGTCCTTTCTACCTTTCTCTAAGCCCAATGGGTCTGTCAACTGCCAGAAAGCTCAGGTGAGTGAAGGTCTTCACTGGGCACTGGGTTGGGCAGAGTCCTCCGAGGTGGCAACCATGTGTATCAGGTGCATTTTACACAACAGCCAAGCTGCAAGGCACTTCCTGTCAAAATCTGGGTGAGTTTGCTTTGAGCCAGATGAGATCTGAGGCTAAGTCCTAAAAGTCATTGGCCTTGTATTTAGCTAGTTTCACAAATGTGTTCAACTCCTTCTCAGTTAACACATCCATTTGCCTGACAGGAATACGAAAGGGCAGGGATCCATGAAACCCTTCAGTAGCTACACCCAGCCCTGACGCTTTCCCTACAGGGGCCCCTCTTAAACTCCTGTAACCCTCAACATTTAGAACATTTGTAACATTTAGAATCTGAACTATAGCAAACACTGCTTTAAAGTATGTGGATCTTTAGTGGGCTGTAAACTTGACTTTGCCTTGCCCCACAGTAAGATACATTATCTTACCAGTATTACCAGCATGCATGAACGTATGACTAACTTGTGAGTTTGCAAGTGATTTCAAACAACAATCTACAATTACCTCTGTCTCTTAGTCACATTTTTGCCACCGAGACATAATATCCAGTACCTGCAATTTAAGGGAGAGGTTTGCTTTACCTCAGGCCCACAGCCGCTTGCTGGCTGGCTCCAGGGCAGAACTGGCACGGTAGAGAGGCGTACTGGAGAGCTGCTCCCATCTCAGTGGCCAGGAAGCAGAGTGAGAAGAGAGGCTCTCGGGAGGAACGCAAACTTGCAGATCACTCTCCCGGTGATCCGCCTCTCCCAACCAGGTGTCACCTGCTAGTAACAAGTCAGCTATAAACCCCCAAGGCCCTGTCACCTCCCCAAAACCCCGTCTATGGCAACATGAGGCTCTTGGGGGACATCTAGATAGAAGCTGCAATCCATGGGCTTGGTTCTGCCAGGCTGGGGTTGATCATGGTCTGTCAGAGGCCGCTGTCATGTGGGAGTAAGGGCTGGGATCTTCTAGGGACGTTTCCATATCCATTTGGATGCCCGGGGTGGGATGGTAGGAACTGGGCCCTTTAAATTCTCTCTACATGTGAGGTCCTCACAGTAGGTCAACATCAGCGCAGTCAGACTGCCTGGGAAGGTCACACCGTGTCACCTCCATCTCTCACCATTACTAGCAAAGGGCACCACAGTTCTTGAGGGGAGGAGACTGCACCAGGGAGGGAAAAGTACAGGATGTGGCTTCTGGAGGAGTCTTGAAGTTTTAATCAGCCACCTCACCCGCAGAGCATGTGCACACATGCTTTTGTTTGTGTGGTACAGGGTACATATTCAGGAAAGAAAAATTGTTGATCTGGCATCAGATGCCCCAAGTTTGAAGCCAAAGTGTTTATATTTGTCTTCTTCAAGCTGATTTCATCGTTGTTAAAGTAGAAATGATGTCACCCATGCACAGCAGTGACAGCCAGAGGTGCTCGAGATGGTGTGGAGGAAAACACGTGTGGACACCAGAACGCAGGACAGGCAGGCAAAATTCTCCTCCCAACTTGCCTATCTTTGAAAGTGCAACTTTTGTTGTATAATATGAATGTTCTCTTTCACTAAGTCTCTCAAGTGTAGTGCAGCAAGTGTAAGTGACCGTGAGCGTGGTTTCAGAGTCTTGACTCCTTACCAGGCCCAATGCAGAGGAACATTAGTGGGGTGCACAGAAACACCCCAGCCAGGTAGTGCTGGGTACACCTCTGGGCACTGAAGGTGGGCAAGGAGATAGCAGTAGCCAGCCCCAAGGTTGTGCTGTTAAATTGCAGCCTGTCCAGCAGGAGTGATCTCTTATCTCTGTAGCAAACTCTAATCCCAGAGATTATTAACACCCCAAGTGTTCAAACATTGACTCTCCCAAAGAAAACCACAGATCATGGTGGCCAAAATGCTCAGGTGCACTCAAGCTGGAATCTTAAACTGAACAAGAGAAAACTCTTGGTTGGGGAAGAAAAAGCATTTGAATCCTGGTTTTTGATGTCTTTGGATTCAGCTTTCATCCCTACTTCAGGAGAAGCTAGAAGAGAGATTTGTTTAAGTACATAATATTCTTTTTAGTGTTACATGTTTAAAAGCTTCTTAGAGCATCTCAAGAAGAGAAAAAAATCTATTCCAGAAACAAAAGTGAAACAATCATTCTTCTAGGTCATACAGCTGAGTATGTCACAACAGTGAGGGAACTGCACGTATAATAAGATGCAGACAGACAAATATATTTTCAGCTTGATTTCCATTATAATTTCTGATTTGCATACTCAGGGGAAATTGATCTAACATGCAATACAAATCACCTTTTTAGAATCTTTCCAGCTGTTCCTAGGAGTGTCTGGCTTTATCAGCACATGTTCTATTACGTGCAGGCCTCAGCCCTCCTCTCCTGGAGTAGCTGGGCAAGTAACAACTGGTGCACAGATTCTGATACATTCATTAGATGCCACACAAGGTCCTGTGTCCTTTATGAAGATTTCCACTTGCCCAGAAGACAAGAAATGCTCTCTGATTCATGAGTACACAGATACATGGGGTGAAATATTTGTCCTAGATATTCAACAGAAGTTCCAAGCCAAATCAGGCCTATGGAAGCTACTTTGGACTGTATGTGGGCCACAACACTTCAGAGGTTTTTTTTCATAGTTACCAGAAGATAAGATGAAGTAACATTGCATTGCCATTTAATTACAATAACTTCTGTCTATGCCTTCTATGGCATGGCCTATTAAGAGAGAAGTTAATTATAATGACCTTTGTAAGAGAAGAAGAGGAAAAAACAAGAAGGGATACCTGGAAAATCATTTCTATAACTGTTTTGAATTTTTCGCTATCTGTACCCAGCAAAAAAACCAAAATAACTACCAGACACACTACAGTACAGTCAGGAGCCTTGTAAAGTTGGGGTGGTCACCAACATTCTGTGTGTATGACCGTGTCCTCTAGACTGTAATTGAGGTGAGAAGTCCCTGCCACCCAATGACATCGTAGCTATCATAAAGTCACCATAAAATGCATCAATCACTGTTCATGCTGACGCTGGTCTGAACAGGCCTGCTGCACACTGCTGTGTGGAGAGCAGCACAGTTGTGTGTAGTGCACAAGACTCGCAAATGCCTCTGTCCCTGGACTAGACACACACTCTGCCATACATCCCTCACTCTGTGAAGCACAGCCCCCATGTACACAAAAGGTCACTCCACAACAGGAAGCTGCATAGTGCTGGCAGCCTGGCACCCTTAAGTCTCACCACAGCATCCGACCCCTGCAAGTGTCCCAGTGGGACCCCGTGGCTGGCACCAGCATGCAGCGAGGTTGACACAATGCTCAGGTCGCTCACTGAGGATGAAGTTCCCAGAACCCACCTCTGTCACTGTAGGACATGCGACTATAAACGCATAGATGGGCAGATGATGGATGTAAAGAGACAAGACCTCCGCCCTTCTCAATGCACAAGACAAACCGTCCTGAGTTAATATGCATAAATCAAGACTGACTCCTCCCAAGCACAGGGGTTTTCCAGGAATGCTGGTCTGCTCTGTCCTGCGGGCCCTCCACTCACCCACACGTTTCTTTGTCACCGAGGCCCTGGAGAGGGCATTGGGGAGGGAAACCCTGCTGGAGTTGGGTCTGGACTGCCCTCCAGAAGCCCCTGTGCCCAAGGCTGGGGAGGTCATGGACCTCCATGGGCACGGTGCAGGGGCAGGTCCTTAGGTCACAGAGGTGTCCTTGAAGGGACTAGGAGACCTCAACCCTTCCTCCCCTCCCCGTTCCCTGCCTTGGCTATGGGGTGAGTGTTGGCTCAGGTCCTGTCACTGCCATTCTGCTCCCCCAGCAGAGCCCTAAAAGCAGCCAGTCACACAACCACACCGTGGGACACCTAGCACCATGAGCCTAATGAACACTTTCTTGTTATTAGTTGCTTGTCTCAGGGGTTTTGCCATAGCAGCAGAAAGCTGGGGACCAGAGACATCATTCCTGACTTCACTGCTCATGGCCCAGAAAGGGAAAGACACACGCAGTGTCTGACTGTGACACAGTGCAGAGGGAGCTGTGCTGAGGTGGTGAGTGAGACCTTGGGGAGGCAGCTTCCGCTGACTGTAGTGGAAAGGGAAGGGCGGAGCCATGAGGACCAGAGGAGCAGCAGGTACAGGGGGTCAGAGGTGGCTCCCAGTCTGGCAGCAGTGCAAGGACAGTTAGGAAGCTACCTGACCCTTGGAGGGTCAACAGAGGGGGAGATGGTGACCAGACAGGAGCTGGGTGGGTGAGTTTCCCCACAGGTTGCCCCAAGGAGTTGAGGCTGAACCCAGGGCAACAGAGGTCAGTCAGTGAAGAATTTTATCAAATACCCCAAACGGCATTTACACCTCCACTGGGAGAAGCAAGCTTTATTCTTAAAAAGTATTTTAGAGACACAAGATTGCATGATAATCCTGACCCCCAAGTGCCTTGAGTCCCAGTCTGGTTGTGACAGCCTCAGGGGGTGTGACTGTAGGCTGAGTCCCCTTCCTGAGCAAGGACTGTAGCAGGACCCTCAAGCAGCTCCTGCCAAGGTGTCGTCAGCTTTGTGGTGGATAAAATGAGAAATCATGGTCTCCTGAGCAGTGACTTTCTCTTCAACTTGTGAAACAAAACACCTTCAGGCATTGAAAAGAAGCTACAGAGACAAGACTGCTCGGGTCATGCTGACGCCCCTCGTACAGCCTGGCCTGCAGAACCTTCTTGCCTGGCGCCATGGCACGGATCCCATCATGCTGCAGAACAGCACTGAGTCATCACCCTGACATGACAGTCCTAGAGACTTCAACCACAGGAGCAGCTGTAGCCCAGTATATTAATCTTTTACACAGCCCTCTCCTAGCACATCAGATTAGCAAATTCGGTTTAAACTAATGTGCTATAAAAATCTTATCATTTTTATTAAGTATGAGAAAATTGTGGTTTTGCTTATATGGAATGGTTGATCTCATTCATCCTTCTGTGTCACATCCGTGATAAAGGAGCTATTTGTTGGATTCCATTTCTTAGTAATGAAGACATGAATCTTATCGCTTCTGTTCTAGCAAGCTTGGATTAACACAAGATGATGGCACAGGCCTAAGACAACATCTATGGTTATGACTTGCCACCGTACCTACCCTCCAGCTTCCAGGTCAGCCACAGCACAGGCGTCTTTCTCCAGCTGCCTGATATGAATGTGGTGATTGGCTCCAGAACAACTGCTGAAGGGTGTCCCATGTCTAAAAGTAGCCTGTGCCTTTCCTCCCCATGCTCAGTGGGATATGCCTGTCTCTGTGACTAATCCTCCCTGCCTTCTCTCTCTCAGCCATGACCTCACTTCCTGCTTCCCTGAAAACAGGAAGCAATCAGACAGGAGCATCCACAGATTCCCACCGGCAGCTCCTCCCTGATGGTTAGTTCCAGACACTAAGTCACTGTTCTGGAGTGGTCGGACAGCAGGGAGCACAGCAGACCACCAGCTTCCCCATCCTCCTGGGACAGAGGCTCCCCGAGGCTCTTTCCGGTCCCCTCTGCTTCCTCATCTCCACACCCTGGGTGCCTCAGTGTGCCTCCAACTGGTGCCTCCAAGTCCAACTCTTCACCCTTTATAGCAGCACGTGCCGCCTGCAGCTTCCCAGTCACCACTGGTGTTGATTCCAAGCTTCCAGCTGCCCAGCTCTTAGTCTCCCTGACTCTTCCCTGTGCTCACACCTCATCAGCCCACCTGGAATTCTGCCAGCCTGGCCGTCACAGTGCACCAGAACTGGCTTCTCCTCCCTGCCATGGCTGCTGCATTGGTCAGCACCACTAGGCTCTTCCTTGGACCACAGTACTGGCTTTCAGGGTCACTACTGTGTCAGGGAACCTTTCTCAACAGATGTCAGCCACCTGTGAAAGCCCTGTCTCTCCTGGGTCCTCTTCCCACTCCAAGAAAACACCACGGCATGATGCTCCCTGATGTATAGTGGGATCTCAGGGCAAGAGTCATGCACCAAGAGTCACCACTGCTGCCAGCAGCTCAGCCTGCCGGTCACACTCACTGTGTGTCACCTACACAAACCATCATCAGAGCACTCGCGCTGGTTCCCCTTGTGCACAATGATCCACAAAACCCTGCTTTATATGGAAATGTTTACCAACTCAACTGATCTACTGAATACTGGACCGAAAGGAAGAGAACAGAATGTATATGGGGTGCACTCTCACACTGCCCTGCAGTCAAAATCTTCTAAGCTGGACCATAGTGAGCTGGAGGCCATCTGAATTTACAGTAGCTGCAAGAGCTTCCTGATGTCACCAGCCCATCCCAGCATCCTGGGACAATCACTGTGCTACTGGCCACCAGCCTCTCTACTGCTCATCCCATACCATATCCAGGGCCCCTCCTCCTGCCCAGCGTACTCCTGCCCTAGGGTAGCCCTGAATGGTGCCACCAACGCAGGCACCCACACCACTCATCTTCTTCCTGTGTCACTTTCCCCCGAGCCACTGGCAGCACCCCAATTTAACATCTCAACCTGGCCCTGTCCCCTGCACCCCACAGGGCCCTCACCAGACCTTGTTTCCTTCTGATCCTGCTCAGCCTAGTCTGCTTTTCCTCCACCGCCTCGCCCACCCCGACATGCCATGGGATTCACTCATGGGGACACTCTGAACATTTCTGTCTCTGTGCCCAGATGGAAGCCACACACCAGTGGTCCTGGCTTTGCTTGCTGACCCACAGTCACCACTTGGAACAATGGCTGATACAGTGAAAGTAAGTTATTGGTAAGTGGTTAAACATTTTTACCATCCATAAAGAATTATCATGGGAATATGCTGTTTTTATTTTGTATTTGTCTAATGAATAAAGTAATAGAATCCCTCTGGAAATTTTTGAAAACTGCATCACATATTAACATATGAAGAGATAAATAAAAATCACTAATAGACTCACCAAGCAGTTTCAAATAGTTAATGTTTTAGCATACTTTTCTATGAATATATAGGTCACATTTGGCACTATGATATTTATTGATTTTTTTGTTAAATACCACATCAAAGTCACTTCCTATAACTTTAAAACTATCAAAACATAGTATCCCCTCATGAAAATAACTACTCTGTGTTCAGTATTCAGATTGTTTGTAGATATTTTATATTTTTGCATTTTGAAGAACATCACAAAGCATAGTACTCTGCCACATATTTGATTTGCTTGTGACTAATTTATGGAGGACAAAGAACAGGCCCTGCAACAGACAGCCTAGGTATTTGTGAGGCTCTTTACCCAAGGACCCAGTTTGTCTTTGTCTTGGTTACGTTACTCTTGTTGCTGTGGCAAAATATACAACACCCAAAATGAAGAAAGGAAAAGTTTATTTCACTTACAGTTTGTGGAGGTTTCAGTCCATACTTGGCTGCTTCAGAGGCAAAGTGGCACATGGCAGAGGGCAAACTTCACGGCAGCAGAGTACAGCAAAAACCACAAGAGCAAAAGGGAGGAACGGCAGCAAGCAGCCTCTTCTCTTCCCTTATATTGTAAACAGCCTACACCCACCCAGGGGGCGTGTAGCACTCACAGAATCTCCACGCCCTCCTCTTCCACAGGCTCGGGATGTACCAAAGTAAGCACTCTGTCTTCCTGCTGAATCACATAGTTAACCTTTTAAACTTCCCAAATTAACACCATAAACAACATCTCAGAAGGGTAAGGGCATGTCCTTTTTACCCCAAGATTTACAGCTGCTGAGTTACTTAGCCAAACCTCTAGACTCCCCAAGTTGACACAATGTATCAACCATAACAGTCTTTCAGAAAGGGGGTGCCTGTTGATACTGCTGCCACGAGAAATCATGGCAGAACAAAGTTTCACGAAATAATCTTTTCCTCAAAAATGAAAGAACTTCCAGATGAACCAACAATCCCACTTTGTCTTTAGTTACTTTTCACTCCTTACTGAGACAAAATAGTCTGACTCCTAAATTTAAAGGGCGAAAGCTTTGTTTAGCTCACAGTCTGTGGTTGTTCCAGTCCATAATTGGCTGGATCCAAGGCAGGGTGGCTTCAGAGAGGAGAGCAACTCCTGGAAGGCAGAAGCCAGCCAAAGCAATGAGAGAGGTAGAGACAAGCCTATTTCTGCCCCTTTTGTCTTCTCCAGACTGCTGGCATTAGGGCCGTGCCAGTCCAATCAGTGGACGGATCCAGCAATCACCCACCCTTCATTCCAGCACCCTTAATTCAAGCATTGAACCATGAATGAGTCACAGACTCTAGATTCAGCCACCTCTGAAACAGCCCTAACTAAAAGTCCATGAGGCTTTGGATGGACATCTAGACCCAAACCATAACTCACTTCTAAGTAACTGTCCAAAACGACTGAAGCAGGCCCTTGAAGACACACTTCGTGGCCGTGCACAGTAGCAGGACTCTGCCTGGAGCAGGACCCAGGTGGCCAGTGGTGAGTGGAGGGCCACATGCTGTGGGCTATCACTCAGTCTTCTCCAGGAAGAAAATTGCCTCTGGAGCTCCAACATGGATGACATGGTGCCACGCAAAACCAGTCAGTCAACAAATGACCAAGGCTGCCTTACCCCACTTAAGTGAGGTGTCTGAAAAAGTCTGATTCATAGACACAGAAGTGCAACAGTTGTTGCCAAAGATGGAGAGAAAGGCAGGTAGGGAGCTGTCGGAGAATGGGTATTGAGTTTCCACTTTCAAAGTAAACGCATCCTGGAGCCCTATACACAATCACGTACCTAAGGTACTCAATACCACGGAAGTGTGCACCTCAAAATAGCTAAGGTGGCAAATTTTGTTTTATTTTGTTTTGTTTTACTATTTTAAAAATAAATTTTTCTAGAAAGTTATTTAACCTTTGCTAACATTTATGGTCTACACTATAATCTCACAGTGTCAGTAAAACCAAACATTTCTTTGCCTGCTATTAACCGTTTACATTCCTCTTTTGAGACTTGTTTTTTCGGTTCCTTTATCAGTTACCTATTGAAGTCTTCACTTTCTCATTGATTCACACGAACTCTTCATGGATGAGAGGTATTGAACTTTCACCTCTTGCATTTGTACAGTGTTGTCCTGTGTATTGTTTTCTGTCAGCCTATAATTTTGCCCTGCAATTTTTCTATCCGTGTGTAGTTCATTTATGAATATTTTCCTCTGTGGTCTCTTTCCTATATTTACATATCATGTAGATGATCATTATGAATATTTCTACTGTTGAGGATTCTTTTCCTTCCAGAGTTTTTTGATATAATATGAGTTGATGTTCCAATGCAATATTTTCCCCAAAAGAAATCAGATTGTATCCACATCTTGTGTTTGGGGGTGGGGGGCTTGCGCATATTGCTAAGGACTGACCCAGGGCCTGGCATTTGCTGGCCAAGGGCTCTACCACTAAGCAGCACCTCCAACCATGTGGCACCTTCTACGAATCTTCCTTTACCCTTGACTTGGACTGCCATCCACGTCAGCAATCAGATCCTCACATATAAATGTCATCTTAAAGACTGCATAATTTGCCTACCTATAGTTGTTTAAAACCTGTTGCCTTCACATTTTTATCTGAATTTACCATGTTACCACCCTCCAGTCTGATTTTTGCATTTATTGCTGTGCACTGTGACTGTTTATTCTCTCGCCTCTATTAGGGTATGAGCTTCCTAGTTGTCATCTCTCTTTGTATCCAGCTTAGTGCTTGGTTTACAACTGCTTATAAATAGACATTGATGAGTCTGTGGTGGTTAGATCCCTAACCATGAAACAGACTGGAAGACTGAGCGTGTGTGTGTGTGTGTGTGTGTGTGTGTGTGTGTGTTAGAGTTGAAGCCTTTCAGTCCTGGTCTGGAGGTTGTAGAAATGATTTCTGAATCAATACATGGTAGACTTTTCCCCACAGAGCAAATGTGAAGAGGAAGTGTGATGGTCAGGTTTTAAGAATACTGTCTGCCTCTAAAATAAAGTTTCTGGTGTCTATGAACCAAGTGCCTGCATTTTCTTTGCTGTATGTGCACTTTTGGGCTTTGGATTTTTTATTTGTCTTTCTTCGAGCACAGGACTGCAATACAGAATGGTCACACTCAGTTGGGGAGTTGGTGCTTGTGCAGAACACACTTTAATCCTTTTTGTGTCCCCTTCCCCCTCCCCTGTCCCCTCCATCTCTTGGTCCCCTTCTGTTTGCAAAAGATCCGACTTCCTGCCCCCTATCACGACATCTCTCCTTCCTTTTGCTCTGTAACTTACCTGTCCTTCAGGTTTCTCACAGAAGAGAAGCCAGGTGACACTTAGGCTTGTGTGTCTGATTTATCTCACTGAACACTGGCTTTGAATTTTCACTTGAGACAAAGTTCTCAGGACAATCAAATGCTTAGAAACCAGCATTCCAGAAGCAGAAGCCCCAGGGCTCCTGAGGATGAAGCCTGGGACATTCTCAAAAGCTTCTGGGGCATTCAATTTGTAACCAGGCCAGCACAGATCTTAGGGGAGGAGATTAGACTCTGCTCCTGAGGAGAAACCTCAAGGAGTACATGGTGGGGACCGGCCTTACTAAGCAGCAGCATATGGCGAATGCAGATCTCACACCTACGTGGAGACTTTCTTGTTCTGATCAAAAGTCATTTCCTTATTTGGTTCCTTGAAGACAGACAAGAGACAACCATAAGGCTGTGGTTTGATATTCAGTAGCTTCCATAATTCAAGATATTTACATCTTATCTAAGATTAGGGTTTTCCTTCCATGATTTGAGCAACTGAAATTTACACAGTACTTTCCAACTCTATTTTAAGACTCCTTTAGTCTTGAACAAAAGTCTAAAAATTCTAATAAATACTTATTTTCCATGACTGAAACCCAGCCCCTCCAATGGCTGAGGATCCATCCTTCCCCCTTGATTGCTAACTACTACTGAGTTATTGTTGTCCAGAGAGGAGCAGTTCTGAATTTTCACATAAAAGATAAAGTTATTACAACATTTTCAGGGAAATCTTTGAAGCTAATTATCTAAAGATTAGAGAAAGGATATCTTTTAATTAATTTCAAACCCTGGATTGAGTACTAAGCAGAAACATGAAAGGCAGATTTCCAATAGGAAGCAGAGATGGTTGTGAAGGCGCCTCCCTCCCCTTGAGGTCTCCCATTTAATTTCCAGCATCGATTTGAAATAAACGCTGGTGCGGTCTCCCAGGGAAAACGGCTTCGGCTATGAGCCTAAAGGAGAAGCGCACAGCGCGGTGAGCAAGTACATGCTGTGCTTCTCTGCTGAACTGGGTTCCACGGCCTGGGCTTTCACGTACCTTTCTTGTCCATCCCCAAGGTCTTCTCAGAACTGTGACACCCTGTGCTGGAAGGATGGGAGGCACAACTTCAGAGGCTGACCAGGATGGAACCATGGATGTCTGCGGCAAACAGGCCAGTGCCATTCTGTAAACAGTGGGGACCCGCTACAAGGAATGGTAGGGGAATCACAGGGTCACACAGGGTTTTAGGGCCCTTGTCCCAGCAGCAGGGAGGATACATGAGAGAAGGCACGTGAAAGGCAGATCCTTCTGGGGTCTGTTCTAAGGATCCCAACAGGAAGGCGGATGCTTGATGTGTGATGTTAGAGATGGAAAAGAGAGAAATAGAGAGCAATATAACGGGTGTGCGGGAATTAGCACCAGTGACAGACGTGAGTTAGAAGACTGTAAGATCACTCACTACCACTGTTCTTAGCGGAGGTGACTCAAGGGCATGTGGAATTAGACAAGCGAAAACACCAGAAATCATCAGTGGGAAAGAGCTAATGGGTTCCTCTGGGACATGCTCAGTTTAGGATGCATGGGAGATGCCTCAGATGCGCCCTGTACCTGGAAATGCAATGTTCTCAAGTCCTTGCACAGCAGTCAGGTACTCGGAGGCCCAGGTGTCTCCTCCCACGACCACCCTGAGTTGTAACCCAGATTGTACCAAGTTCCTCCTGGGATTTTGCAGCACAGGTTTGGAGATTGCTGAGATAATTTAATACTTAGTCTTACCGGAGAAGAAGCTTTACATTTTACAGCATGGATTTGGGCATCATTGCCAGTAAAGGAGGTTGTGGGTGTGAGTGAGACCACCAGGAGAAGGCATGCAGATTGGCAAAGGGCGCCCCCCGGCATGAGAGGGCAGGCAGGTGAGAGAGGAGCACTGAAGACACCAAGCAGCCACATGAGAGGGTACAGCAGGGCTGCCGCTGATGTCCAGAAGCATAGGGAAGAATCGGAAAGGGGGACAGGTGAGAACACACTGGAGAGGAGGCCGGCAACCAGACCCTCTGAGGAAGACTGGAGATTATTTTAAATATGAGGAGAGACAGACCAGGCAAGAGGTGTGAGAAGGCCTAGCTCAGTTACCCTCCCCCGAGACAAACCACCTGACACCTGCAATTCAAAGGAGAGGGTTATTTGGCTCACGATTTCTGCAGGTTCAGTCCCCGGACAGCTGGCTCCAGCCAGGAACAAGATGGCAGAGGAGGGTGGTGAAGGAAGGCTGCTCACCCCAGGAAGCGAAGTAAAAGGGGAAGACGGGGACAGGAGCAACCTCTCCGGGTCATGTCCCACGCATGTCATGAGACATAAATGGAATCCCGGGGAAGGGAGGAGCTGGGGGAGGGAGGACCTCCGAAAGGACTAGGATGTCAGGGGTCCAGCCAGTTCCAAATGGCTCTGGGAGGGTGGGGCGTGGGAAGACTGAAGGGCAGGTTGGATACAGGAGAGGGACCTGACCCCTAAAGTCCCCAGGACTGTAGGACAAAGGCATGAAGGGGAGGCTGTGAGCAGGGTGGGACACAGAAGAAAAGGAATACGGCAGGCTGAGGTACTAAAATGATCTTTGAAAGGCACAAGTTTGATTTGGTCTAGAAGCAAGGATCGGGTGGCAGGACGGAGGCAGAAAACGCCACTGCCATTCTCCTACCTCTCTGTCTCCCACTCTCACCCCCCGGTCTTCCTAACTCACAGCCGGTTCATTCCCCTGACCTTTCCAGTTGGGCCAGGTCTCCTATTCCCACCGGGTAAACGTGGTCTGCAAGCTCCACTTCTGCCCCAACCAGGCTGGCTGCGGTCCAGCTCCCATGCCGCAGCTGTCCCAGGAGAACTGCCCTGGCCCATGCAGGAGCCCTGGAAGGTGGTCCTCACCCAACAGCCTGAGCGTCTGCCACACTGCACACTGACCATTGATCCCTCCCTGACGGATCCCTTTGGAACCATGACTAGGGTTCCGTCTGCTGCCCCTGATCAAAGGCCCTTTGCACTATGCTGAAATGCCACAAGAATTTAATTCCTTGGTCACTGACCAAGGTAGCCTTTGTCTGCCAAGCTACTGAGCTGGTACATGCAGGCATCTTTGATTTGCAGATCTTCCAGCATCTTCCAGAGTCATCAGGAACTCACAGCTCTCAGGAATGACAGTGACCATCCAGTCCTCAAATTGATTTACATAAGTAACGTTTGTTAAGGGATCCTCAACCAAACCCTTGTGACAGTGGAGGCAAATTATACACTTCCAAAACTGAAAGAAACCTGTCCTCCCTCTAAATGCTTTCTGAGACCCCGGCACTTTCCTAGCAAGCAACTTGTTCTTGGAGCTTCAATGCTGACCCAGCCATGTCTCTAACAGAGTTCATGGTCACCACCCACTGGGTCTGTGGTACTCCAGTCCTGGTCAATGACAGTCCTAGCACTGTGCTGGAGGAGGAACAGGTGGAGCACTTTGCACAAATACCTAGAAGGAGGAGGCTGCAGTCCTCCCTCGCCTCCCACCCTCCGTTCTTCGCCTATGATTTACATCATCCGTGCCGCGCAGGCTATGCAGTGTGTTACTCTGAATATGCTTATTCAGATGCTTCTTGGCTTATGATGGGGTCACACATCACCCCCGAGAAACCCATTGCATGGTGAGGCTGGAAAGCTGAAAATGCAGTTACCACACCTAACCTAGCAACAGGCCTAGCTCAGATAAGCACACTGCAGAGCCTCAGTTGCTTCCCACTCAATCCCACAGGTTAACTGGGAGCTGGGCTGCTACTATTGCCACGCACAGCCAGGGCGCATCAGGCCATGTGTTGTTAGCCCAGGAAAAGACTCAAATCCCAAATGTCAAGTACAGTGTGGTTGTTGCTGAATACACAGTGCTGTTTTTCACCACCACTCAAAAACAAAACAAAACAAAAAACCCTTAAGTCGACATCATCCTAAGCCAGGACCATCTGAACTGTATCTACTGTGGTCCTTTCTTAATCCTTTTTTCCACCAATGCTCACGAAAGGCCTGGCTGTCAAAATCACCCACAGCTGACCACTCTGGCATGGGTGGAAAGCTACTACTGGGCATGGCTGCAAAGAGAGTCCTTACCAGGAAAAGCACAATTTTCTGAAATCTGAAGTATTGCTACGAAGTAGGCTTATGAATTGCTATCATGACTATGCATGATTTTAATACAAATATAAAACCTTAATAACAGTTTTTCCCAGAAGGCAATTCCTCAAGTGCCCTATTTTCTAACACAAAGAGCAGACATCCTGTGGAAGAGCCCCTCCTGCTTCACCAACTGTATTCAAAGGCCAGAACCAGCATGGGAAAGCAGGGTCAGGGCCAGCTCTTGCTGCACAGCTGGGAATGCAGTGCTGCCGCTATTCACTTAGAATGCAGCCGTCGGCCTTTGCTCGCTGGAAAGGACCTGGGCCAGGCGACCCTGTGAGGAGGATAAGAACCTGTCTTGGGCTCTTTCAGCTTCTGAACTGAAGGTAGGGTCCAGACACACTGGGGGCACCTGAGCATTCCCTTGACGTGCACAGTCTCCCATGCTTTCTTTCACTTGGGGACATTAACACTCAACATATTTAAAAAAAAAAAAGGCTGGAGATATAGCTCAGTGGAAAAAGCCCCTGCCTGGCAAGTGCAAGGTCCATAGTTCAATCACCAGTACTGAAAAATAAACACTCAACATATTTTTCACAAAGGCTGTTTGCCCACTAAGCATCAGTGGAGGTACTCTCTGGACCTTTTGGCTCAAAGCTTTTGAACTGGGCATCTCCTAGTAATGGTCTCATAGAGGCTCCCGCCATCCTAACTAGAAAACCTTTTTCCGCAAGAAATGTGGTCCACACCACACTGTTCCACACCTGTGTGTGGCCCATGGACACTTGGCAGCAGTTAGGTGGACAGGCTGCCACACCCCTCTGGCCAACAGCAGCTAGGTCTACGCAAGAAGAATGAACACAGCCATCAGTTCCCTTTGACTGTCACGGAACCCGTGCAGATCAGCCCAGGGTTCATTTGCCAGCCGAGAAGAACCTGGGGCCATGAGGCACCACAGAGAGGAACAGACAGCCATGGCATGGTCCTGGCTGCCAGGTGCGAGTTCCCCACTGCGGGCTGAGCCTGAGGTGATCCTGTCCCTGCGATCAGTGACTCACTGTGACTGGGTCCTGGCTATCACATTGCCCATCTCTAAAAGCGTTTCCTAAAACTGCCGTGCTGAGCATCCTGGGTAGCAGAGGAAATTAAAGTTCCAGAGTCCAAGATTTATTTACTTATTGCATGCAGGCTTTGTGGGAAACAATATTTTAAAAATTGAGGAGTAGCAAATCTGCCCCAACTATTCCACCATGAGTTACAAATGATCAAATAAACTTGCAAAGTATTTACTCACAAATACAAAAACGTAACTGAGCTGGCCATCCTACCAACTGCCTAAACATTACAATATTAAAAAGAAAAAAAAAGCAGATATCTTGAAGAATTTTGTTTTCAAATTACAAAATCCCTCCAAGGACATAAAACAGTTCTCCCTCAGCTTATTAGCATCGTTAGTGCCAGGATAGCCTTTATTAGGAGTCAGGAAAATCAGCCTCCAAAACAGATCTGGCAGGCTCCAAAAGGAAAGGCAGGAAGATAGAAGATACTGCAAAATCTGTTGAAGAAAACAAAATTGTATGGTGTCCAAGAACTCCAGGGCAGAGGCAGGAGCTCCGAGCTCTGTGCCACATGTGCGGCCCCACACAGAAACATGCCAAAACAGCACAGTTTGGGCTCATTGTCTCCTAATTAATACCATAATGAGTTCCCTTCGATAGCCAAATCCTTAATCAGCCCTATCAAAACTATGTCTGCCCAGAAAAAGACTCATGTTAATTCTGCTTAATGCCTGACAGTGGTTAAGCACCACTAATACTCCATAATTTCATTGTATGTTATTGTAATCATATCAGCATATATCTCAGCAGCCACGCAAGACTCAATAGGCTGCCTTGAATTATCGGTCACGTGACACTGCTTCACTAAGAGACTATCTTCCATCACAGCCAGACCTCCTCTGCCCTCCCCGCAGTCAGTAGCCTAAGCAGGTATTAATAAAGGTCTCCTTTTTTAAATTGCACAGCTCTAAATGGTCTTTAAGGGACCCAGCAGTAATCTCAAGATCCCTATATTTTAGCAGGAAGGCAGGACAGAGGAATTAATAAGAACCCTTTCTGTGTAAACTGCTCCCTGCTCTAAGGCTATACCGTGATGTCAGGGCGCTAAGAGAATTTTAAATGCACAGGATGGATTGTTTGTGTTGCAAAAGCGAAACGGGGGGCAAAGGCTAAGAGACTTGAGAAAATTGAAAGACTGCCAGGGATGCTGGGATGCAAATCGCAACAAAACAGGGATAAATGCTCCCGCTCACATATGCGGGAGTCCTGCAGAAGGGGAAAAAAGGTTATTAATTTTCACCAAGCTGTATCTTACAGCTGGTGGCTCAGCATCAGTTTTTGGTGTAATGAAAATGGTCTGGGCAGAAGATAAATGGTTCATAAAGTGGACCATTTAGATGCAATCGAGGCTCAATCTGCCCAGTGACTAATCACGTCCCCCCAGTAAAGCTGGATTCCACTAACAGACTTTTTTTTCCCCTGGCTGTACCAGTGAATTGTAGCCGGGTCTAAGTTCAAGGCAGGCAGAGAATTATCTTGATTTATTAGCGCACTCCCTGGCCATGCCACTCGCGCGGCTGTGCCTTTGTGAGCCTCTGCCCTGTTGCTGTCGGAGTATAATTTTTACTGTTCCCCTGTGAGTAGTACACAGCATGATTTTCGGCTGCTAGAAAAATGGGCTGCTTTTGCACCTGTAATTTCTCTTCTTTTGCGGCTGAAGGTATATAATATATCTCTAAAGTGCGTAATAAGTTTCTGAAAAACGTGTTTTTAAAAGAAATTGATTCCAGTGCTGTATAAGTCCCTGCAAGGCCACACGGAAGGAAATGTGCCGGATTGCAAAGGTCTGCGTGCTGGCCAGGGTGGCAGCCAGGCCTGCCCTGCCCCCTTGGCAAATTCTGACTTCTCGTCCAACATGTAATTTCAGACATTTTTCTATACGCTACTTGCTTCTCATAATGAACTCTGATCAAATAAAAATGGTGTTTATATTGAGACTTTACAAGTCCTGATTACGTATAAAATGGAGGAGAATCCCTCATAATGACATTTAATTGTGAGAGAGGAAAGATTCCAATAGAAGAGCATTCAGCTGCGCTTTCTCCCTGCTCCTTTGCATAGTGTCATTTATAGATCGTTCAATTATGACATTATTATGAGGAGCTCGGTGGCTGTCCATATTTTTAGACCTATGGAAAATAAACTTGGGGCGATTTTCATCACTCTGGCAGTGCTTCACAAAAGGCCCTCTGCTTGCAGGAGGGTTGACTGCCTCCATTTGGCTAATGAATTCTGACGTTTCCCCCATAATCTTGCCAGCATCACGCAAAGGCCAGCTCAGCTTGCGTGGCTGAGGACACCCAGGGAAGCCAAGGCCCTCCTTGCAGTTACCAAAGATTCCAAGGAGATATTATGAATAACCAGGCCGGTGCCTCAGGGAGGGGCTCTGAGCTGGCTTACACGGGGCCACCAAGGTTATTTTTCTGTTTGCAGGAGGACC
Source organism: Dinomys branickii (assembly GCA_004027595.1). Taxonomy (NCBI): domain Eukaryota; kingdom Metazoa; phylum Chordata; class Mammalia; order Rodentia; family Dinomyidae; genus Dinomys; species Dinomys branickii. The sequence goes on along the minus strand of PVLD010003842.1, from coordinate 38,669 downwards.
TGACAGGTGTGGTAGGGGCACCATCAGGCAATAAGCACAAGGAAATGCAGCTGAAGACCTCTGCAACCATACATCTTCTATAAACGGAGCCCAGTTCACAGACACCTGCCTCTGAGTTCCACGCCTGCAGTAACAGCCCTTTTCTCAAGGTGGCAGGACATGTAGGTGCATCACTTCCCAAGCAGCTCTGGGACCTGCACCTGCCTGCTTACTAAGGTGTATGTTCACCTGCCCTTTTCCATTTAGAAGGAGCTTTGACCAATGCAGCTGAGAACTGGCTTTCCCAGCTCAACAAATGAGGCTGTAAGATGCTGGCCATGCCTACAATTTTGGCAGCAAAAAAAAGGTGGCAAAGCATCACAGTCATCATTTGCAGCCAAACCTATTAGCAGAACATGTCTGCAGTGACACAGTGGCGCAGCCAATGCTTTCTGCCATCTATGTGGCAAACATGCTTTGCACACTTGGCGTGTGTCAAACACCATGATGGGTTTGCAGAACGCACAGATGAACGAGGCAGGCCCCTCCTCCACATACGGGGGCTGGGGAAGGAGTCCTGATGACCCAGACAAACAGGCGGACATCTCTGGCCCAGCCCATGCTCAGTGAATTAGAAAAAATGAAGCCAAGGGTCAGGAAGCCTCTGTCTTGCCCCAAGGATGAGTGTGGATGTGGGGAAGCCACTTAATTTGCACCTCACTCCCATGGCTATATAAGAGGAGGATAAGCATCTTTGCTTCACTCATGACTCAAGATTGTTTTGGAAATTAATAAGAAGGCATAGTGCAATTGTTTGGATGCACGTTAGGATTGTAGGGAATTATTAGTATTGCTTGAGTTATTGCCCCAGGCAGCCAGAGGCTGTCACAAAGCTGTAGACACCATTCCCTCTGCAAGGGCACCTGAAACACATCCCCCGCTTTGCTCACAAAACCCTCAACCAGGCCTGGGCCCGCACCAAAACTGGAGAAAGGAATGTCTTTTCCTAACATGCACAGAGGCATCAAATAGGTCAACAGCAGTGTATGCAAGTGTGCAAGGTAACTGAAAGCACTTCTGGAAACCCTTTTCCCCTTCTTGCTTTGGTTGTGCTCCTGGTTCCCCAAGGCACCTTACCTGCACCTACATCCCGGTCAAATGACAGGAGTGGGTTCATTTCTCAATGTTCATAAGCATACACTTAATTTTTAATTCCCCAGAATATTACATGGAAGGTGTTCAATGGTTTGAGGAAAGCTTGTTCCGTGGGGGCACTGTATTCCTGAGACATACTCCTGATCAAATCACCTTGCTAAGAGTTGGGTGGGTCCCAGGTGACATCACACAGGATTCAATTAGTGGTGAGCTGGAACGATCCTTCATGAGTTCAAGGTTTCCCCAAAGCTAAATAACAACCCAAGCATCACTAACTCTGCCTCTGTCTGTCTTATGATCCCTAACAAATACTGAAATAGAATTGTTTCTGTTTACATCTTTGTTTTCATCCCCTCCTATCAGACCTGCAGCAAGTCTCCAGCCTCCATTTTCTCGTATCTCAAATAGAGATGCAGGCTCCCCTGACATCATTAGGAGACAGCAGCAGAGCAGGCAACGAACCCAAGCAGGGCCGCCGCAGGTCACAGTCCCCAAGAATGTCTGCATCCCCCAACTCTGCCGCGCGGAGCCCCTCACAGACAGATACACACAGGAGTCAGGAGCGAGGGACAGGGAAAACCTTCTCCACAACTCTGGTCGCTGTGAGCTTGGAACTGTGGCCGGGCTCCAAAGCCAAAGTCAGGCTAACCGGAAACCAAGTGGAGGAGCAGCCGAAAGGGGAGAGATGTCCGTGCACAATCCAGAGAAGCGGAGCCGGCACTGCCCTGCCAGACCTGCACCGCTCCGTGGGGAGAAGATGCAGCCTGTGTGCGGACGGACGGGGTGAGGCCTGTCAGAGGGAGAGGCAAGCAGAGTCTCGTGACGCCCTCCCCACTCCAGGCTGGACACCTGGGGGGCTTCCATTTTCGTTTCGGGGGCTTTCTGGACAGAGTACATAGGGCCCAAAAGGACTGGTGATAAGGAAAGATAAAGTCACAGGGTCTCGGAACCCCTGCAGTTACGTTTAGGGTGTGAGCGACAGAAGAGAAGCAGACTCGGAGCTGACTTTGGTGTTGAAGGAGAGAACTTATTGTTTGCACTGTCTCAGTCTGAGAAGAGTGAATGGCTTCCTAGCTCTGCGTTGCAAATAAAATCAACACTTCTCTCTTGGAGTTATCGGCTTGTCTCTAAAAACACTTGGATTAATCCAGTATCTACTTGTCTCTGTGTTAGGGTAATCATGACAACTGGGTAAAATATTTATCAATAGAAACTTGAATCCAAACACACTGAAAGATTCACGGAACATATTTCCCAAGCAGCAGGAGTGAAGCAGAAGACCCACAGTGAAAGGTAGTAGCTTCCTACATTATAAATGTGGGAGAGTAGGTTGGGGAACTAGATTTAAGGGCAGAAATGGAGAGTAAGAACTCACATTGACAGAAGCAGCCCTGTGTGTTTCTGTGAACCTCTTTATATACCCTAATGTGGCAATATACTCATCCTGTCAGCAGGGTGTGTGTGTGTGTGTGTGTGTGTGTGTGTGTGAGAGAGAGAGAGAGAGGGAGAGACTGGAGGGGAAAATGAAAGTATGTGTTATCCCTACTGGTACACAAGTTTGCTAATTGGCTAATTATTTATTGATTAGACAACTAAAGATGATTTCTAAAGCCCAATTGGCCACAAATTATTGACTTTCTTTTCCTGTACTTAGGAAAACTGTTCTTTAAGTGGAAAATTATATTAACAGTAATAATAAAAAGCATCAGTCCAAAAGCTGGTATCTCAGGTTTGCCTTCACAGAATGCCGTGGCCTGATTGTAGTCAGATTTGTTAAAAATGGATGTGTGCATAGTTTCATCTGTTTGGTCCCAAGTGGCTAACAGCACAGCGTAGCCCAAGTTTGTGGGATCCACTCTCGCCTCCGCAAGAACAAAGATGGGAGGTCAGAGTTGAAGAGTGACCAGGCAGAGGCTAAGGGAAGCCCTGGGCTTTAGGACCTGCCTCTGTTCCCCCCTTGAAACCGGAGAACGGAGGCAGTCCTGCCGGGCGAAGCAGGACCAGAGGCCGAGGGTCCCGTCAGAGCCCCTCCCCGCCCAGTCATGCTGCTGCTGCCTGAAGATGACCAAACTCAAACCCCCTCCCTTCCCACTTTCCCCTTCTGCTACCTCCTCCAATCACGAGCCCAGCAGCAGGGCCCCAGGCCGGGCTGGGAAACCATGTGGGTCCCACCTCCCTCGGCTTTGTAGGATGTAGCTTTTCCTTAGAGCAACTGAAAAGGCAGGCGCTGTCCTCGTGTTCCAGGGAGGCTGCCAAAGCGCTGTTGTGCCTTGTGCTCTGTGCCTCGTTATAAACCCTGGGAAAGTGAGGCAGTTAGGAAGAGTCACTAGGAGCCTCCCTTGGAATCTGAGAGCTTTGGTTCCAGGACCTTCCTGGACACCAAACTCTGAGGGTGCTCAAGTCCCTTAAAGAAAATGGCATAATGTTTGCATAAAAAAACCATGATTATCCCGGTTACTTATTTTCATCTTCTTCTTTTTTGCTTTGAAGCCTTGGATTTGTGGATGCATAAGACCGACAGCACATTTGTTCAAAGCAGACATCTGGATGCAGAAAACCCTCAGACTGGAAACAAGGGACCTGGGATGAGGTGCTATTTGCCAAGCACCAAAGTGCAGGACCCGGACCCTGAATCTGAGAGGGTGCACTCCTTGGCTACTGATCACAAGCCAAGGACCAAAAGTGTGCAGCCCTAGAGAAGAATTCTGCTCCAGCCCAGTGATGGGTACAGACAGAGGTAAAGATCCCAGCATCTCTGACTTGAAGTCAGTACTTTAATGCATCCAGTCACCCTCATTTCATAAGAAAGCCTCACCAGGGGGCTGTAGACTGACTATCTGAGAAGTACTTACTAATTCCTGAAACGTAAGCGTCAGACAGAAAAGATGCCTTCCGCACATCACCACCTGGTTCTCAGGATTCATCAGTAGTAACCTGGATTGCCTCCTCTGCTGTGTTAAACCAGAGCCTTCCATTTCCAGGGCAGTGAGAACCCCTGGGAAGAGGACAGTTCAATTTCTGTCAAGAATCACTGTTCAGACACCTGGTCACCCTCTTCAGCCAGCAGGTCTGTGCTGAGCACATACTGTCTGCCAGTCACTGCTGTAGGGGCCAAAGACACGGTCACCACCATAGACAAAACTGCCTGTCGTCCTGCAGCAAAAGATGTTAGCTGCTTGATATGGTGAAGCTGCCCCATTCCCTAGCCTCTCCATAAGGACTGCTGCCAAGCAACTTAATTTCTTTTTCAGTGCACTATTGGTTTCTAAGCTCGCCTTCCAACCCAAGGCCACTTCTGCATGGTGAGAAAATGGCGGCAGCGATGCAGATCTCATCAGGCTTCTGTTTCTGAACCAGTGATCCAGTGGAAATGTTACAGCTAGACAGAAACCAGGCGAGTGAGAAGAGGGCCGCACCCGGGCCAGTGCACACAGGCACCCACTCAACATATACTGGGTGATGCAGAAGCTCACTCACTTAGGAAGGCCCCCCGGGGCCCCCCGGGCCACACCCCACGAGCCTGCAGGGTCTTGCAGGGCTTCGCAGCTTCCGGGGCGCCTGCAGCCAGCCTGCCCACTCCCTGAGCGGTGAGATGCAACCCCGTGTCTGCACAGTTCCCTTTTCCGCCTTCATTTTTCATCTGTCTCTATCAGTGGACGTCTGGAAAACCTAATTGCTATTATTTCCATCTTGAACGGGCTAATAGGTATCAGAGAAGGGAAAGCTTTTTTTTTTTTTTAATTTTGCCTCCTGAAGAATTACACAAATAAGAACAACAATAACATAAAAGCCTGCATGGATAAAGAAAATATAACTCGTTCTTTTGCCTTAATGAAATTTGCTTGCATTAACACAGAACAGTCCTCAGAGCCCCTCAGTGGCTTTGGTGGGCAGCAGTCACCGGCATGAATGAGCCCCCTGCTTTACAGCAGGGAAGGCTGCTATTTTAAAGATGAAAAAATTTGAGCTTCCGGATGGCTGCTTTCATGCAACACAGCTTCAAATGAATTTATGAACTGTTCTATAATGTTTTCTGCATACACCAAATGGCAGACTTTAGGCAGAAACCCAATATATGTTTAGTTAGTGTATAATAAACATAATATTTACATGGGCTGTGCACTGTGTTAAGAATCAAGAGCAGTTGCTCTATAAACTGTTATCGAATTCTCTCACATAGAGCCCTAAACCAAGTGGTCCAACGAGATCCCAGAAAAATCCTCGCAAGGAGAACCTGACCTCCTGCAGGTGCACGCACGCCGGCACGCACGCAGGCACGCACGCAGGCACACCCACACAGGCATGCACGCCTGTGTGCGTTTGCTGGCACGTGCATGTGAATGTGCAAATCTAAGCCTCCCTCATTTTAGTAAAATGTCTTTAATCAAAATCTCAACAACAATTTCATTTTCTCCAGCTGCTAGGATGGCAGTGTAGCTAAGATATTGTTTTTAACTTTAACGATGTCTCTGGTTTTGAAGAATATTCCAAGAACAACCAAAAAGAAAGAAAGAAAGGAAAAGAAAATTTAAATCCCACTAGATACAGAAGCCAGTTCGTTTCTTAGTCAATAAACAGCTAGCGGGGGAGGGGCGCTGCACAAGCTTGCAAAGCCGGAATTCTCCTCTCAGAAAAACCCACTAGTTAGGCACAGTAACAGTTCAGTTGATATTTTCACAGTGCAAACACGATAGTGGAAATTAAGTTGGCCCAGCAAATTCAGTTTAGTAGAAATTTGTTATGAATAAAATGCTGCTGGTGGGCCTAGAACATTGAATTTACCCACCAAATAATATCTCAGAAATACCACTTCAGGAGAAATCAGCTCTAAATAATTGATAAATTTGGTTTGTTTGGAACCCTTTTGACCCCTGTAATAGAAAGTAAAAACACATTTCAGTTATTAAAGTCACATCTATTCCCTTCACTAGTGCAGCTTTTAATTTCAAGCTGGACTCTGGAGAGGCCATTTGACAAAGCCTCCAGAAAGTTTTCAGCTGCTGCTGCTGGATTTGGAGCAACCTCCTCTGGGAAAATAGCAAAAGATAAACGTGTAGCTTTTCATAACACACAAGAAAACTTCAGGGATTTTGAACATTAAGATGTATTAGAAGCAAAAGAGTTTTCTCCCTGCTCCCCTCCCCCTTCACCTTTAACCCCTCTTTTCTCTCTCTCTCTCCTCCCCACCCCCACTTTCTCTCTCCCTTTCTCTCCCCACTTCCTTTTGAAACAAGTTTAAATGTTCCTGCTGTTAAAATAAAGGTATAGGGAGTCAGACTGTCCCAGTAATTAATGTAAGATATTTCACTTTAGATGTGACCAAGACTCTTATCTGTTGTATTTAGGGCAATTCTTCTGAAAGTTCATAGAGAATATGGCAAGATGCATTATTATAATTACCTGTGATATGTGCTTGAAGTCATGACTGAAGCAGAAGTGTTTTCTGAGCACATTGTAAATGCTGTCTTCAAAGCACATGCTGAGACTATGTGCCTGATGTCCATGGGCTCCCACACAGTTGCCCTTGCCCTGGGACGTTACTTTCTGCACCATGAGCTCAAAAGGCACGGGATTCTATCTGATCTTTATCATGTTCCCTGGAATCCAATTCACCCTTTGCGCCCAGTAGATGATTAAAAGTCCTCGTTGTTAGAAAACCTTATTTTGACTCAAACATCAGAACCAAGGAGTGGTGCTCAGAGAAGCCCCACCCACTAGCCCATGGCCTACTGGAAAAAGCTGTGTCCCTTGAATTTTCGATTCTGCTTTCCGAAGCCCTCCAGCTAAGGACTCCACATACCAAGTGTCTCATTTTCCCTTAGCTCTCATACCGCGTCCCATCCCTCAGGCCCCTGGACTCCGCTCCAGCCATTCTGCCCCTTACTGGAGCTTTCGTTCCTCCAGATCATGTGCCAACCACTGTGGCTGGCTGTGCAGGGCCTCTGGGTCAAGACCTGGAGGTGCAGTCGCCAGGAGGTCACTGGGAAAGCTTTCTCACCTTGTGCTGGTGATGTACGGGGATTGCTGGCAGTGACCTAAGTCTTCTGCATGCTTCTGAAGTCTCCTCATGAAAATGACACTGAGCGTTAGACAAGAACCAGCTCAGAAAAGCACACGTGGGCATAGGAACAGCACTGTTTCCCAAGTGAACATGAAGAAGGTGGTGGCCGGAGGGGAGGACTGAGGGTGACTAAAGGCATCCGGTGAGCTCCTGCCTTGGCGTCAGGACTGCAGAGCCCGTGAAGTGCCCAGCAGTGCCACTTTCCCTGACTCCTCTCCTGTGCAAGACAAGAGCACGGTTCATCTTCACCGTCAGGGCTAGCGGCTTCCTCTACAGATAGTTATATTTTTATCTTTAGGAGACAACTGGATAGAACTGGACAGTAGTCCTGAGGACACGCAGCCCTTGTCCAGCAGGAGCGAGCAAATACGCCCAAGTGCGGTACACGTGCAGTGCAACATTTCTTGTCTGAAGAAGGAATGAAATCCCTGACCTGCTCTATCACGCTAAGTGAAAGAAGCCAAGCACAAAAGGAGCACACGGCAAGGTACATTGCTGTCCCTCACGGAGAAGGAAAGTAGAATGCTGCCTCAGGGCTAGGGGAAGGGGACAGGATGAAGGAACACAATTTCTGCTGGGAGCAGGCAGCAGGTCAGAGATGGCTGCGAGGGTGGTCAACAACAGTGTGCACACCCGTAAAAACTGTAGAACTGAGCATTTTATGTTGTGAATACTTCACCACTATTGGACTTTAAAACAGGACCCATGTTGCTTCTCAGTGTACTTTCCAGTTGAAAGTCGGTAAATCAACTATCAGCAGATCACGCTCTTCCAGCCAGGACAGGTATGCCTGAAATGACGGGTCCTGTGCTACTGAGAGCTCTTCACTGCTCTTTGACTCACTGGCATCTGGGCTGCTCCCTTGTGAGTCCTGCTCTTGACTCCAATGAGTTGAGCCCCAGAAGTCAGTGGTGCTGGTCTCTAAACCTGCTTAGGCTTCATACACTGTTTTCCACTCTCAGTTTACTAAAAAGAACTATTAAGCATGAATGATGTATTTTATTAAATTCATTAATCAAATTTCTCTATGTCTTTGAGGACAGTACACAGTATTCTTTGGTTTCAGATCATTTTTTCGATTACAAAGATTTTTAGGATACTCATGCTTTAGTTTTGTATGTCAAAAGCAAACTTGAGATTTAATCAAAGTACTTTCAATTAATCTCAGTGAGTTGCACCTATGCAGCTACTGTGCCCTAGAACTTTCAACAAGCCCTAAGTATTTTGTCACAAATTTATTTCCCTCACTTTGTATTCTTCATTCTTGTATCATGACTGGCAGGGCATGTCTATTTTTCTCAGCATGAATTCACAGGTAATTAGGAGTTCTGTCACCCAAGACCAGATCAAACCTCCTGGACAGAGTGAAACAGCACATAGGGCTCCATGCATTTGTTTTTAAAAGAATTTTAAAGTGATATAAGTAGTTTGCTCTGATTTCTCACTTTTGTCCACTCGTGCCCATTATTTCTGTCCTGAGTGGTGACAACTGAATTAAAGAATTCTTCACATGAAATATTCCTTTCATAATTGAGCCGGAGACACTATGCATAATCAGGGCATTGCCACGAATGTTTATCGTATAAATAATTTCTCCATTGTCTTTATTTTCTGATGCTAATTCTAGCAAAGGTCAAGTTTAAAGGACAATTTCAGCAACACTTCACAGCTCTCCTAAACAAATCCACCTTTGACCAGCACCCTGGCACCTAGTTACCCGCATGACATCTGTTCCCTGATCATTTGACCGAGTCCCGCTTGTATTACAGCCTTCATTCATTCAACAACTTCTTCTTCGAAAGACTTTTCCTGTGTTCACGAACTTCTGGCAGAAAAACTACAGCCCACATGGAGAGCTGTCACACTGTCCCACTTTGTTTAATAAGAGGGAATGTTGCTTTCCTTACATTTCTTTATCCACATCTCTTTATGGATCACCAAAAACAACCCAAGAAAGACAGTATGGAAAAGGTCTTTATCCTCAAAAAATACAATGGGAGAGCTTGGCTCAGTCTGAAAAGATCTCATTTTACTAATTTTAAATTGCATTTGCTATTTCTATGCTACCTTAAACTGCATATCCTACTTCTAAAATTGAAAAGGAATGTATCCTTTCTATTGCACACCCAGCTTGAATGCTGACATACAGGGCCTACAGGCATGACTGGCCAGGCTTCTTGGTTAATATAAAACCCTCACTACTCTACCTGGGCATCTCCTGTTCTATTTTCAACCAAGGTCTGGTCAATGTCTAACTTCCTATTGGATGTTTCACTCGAAACGGTTGCCATTCCTCCCCAGATGTGCCCCAAGCTGTGTTCATACTCCCCAAGGAGTGCAGAGGTCTCCACAGCAGTGGTCCTGATCCTGACCTCCTTTCCAGGACACCCTGGATTCTCAGTTCACCTGTAGGACTTCCAGTGCTCTCACATCCACCCTGTACTGACTGCCCACTAAATGCCCAGTTCTGTCCCTGGAGTTTCCAAAACCTTTCCCTCCCTTACCTTCCCATCATCCTAGCTCAAGTTCCCATTGTCTGTGACCCGGGTAACATCAACCATTGCCTCTCCTCTCCTAGGCCCTCAACACCCATCCCAGCAGACACCAGGACTGCAGCTGTCCAGCCAATGTCCTGGGAAGGTCTCCTTCACTAAGTCATGCTACTGCCCAGAGGCACTTGTGGGTTTATACTCTACTGGCTCACATCCTAGCCTATTTCCATACTTGTAAGGTACAGAGTAAGGTACACAGTAATCACCTGATATGCCCAGCAAGGCTGCCCACATGTGGCCTCCTTTCTTCCAGCCGGCTCCTCAGCACTGCCAGAGTACAATATGGATTTCAGAGAGAACTAAGCCTCACTGGCTCCTGCTTCCCACTGTCACCCATGCTCTCCAATCTTCTCTTCTCTCCTTTCCTTCAAGCCAAACAAGATTTGAAAATTTCCCTGAAAAACACCCAGTCCACTCGGTCCCATTTTACATTTCTCTCTCCTATTTGGCACCACTGGGCACCAGCCAGTGTGTGAGCTCCTCCAGGCTGCCCAACATTCTTCGCTGAGTCCTCTGGGGGAGATAAGACTGCTCTGGTGCAGAAGAAAATTGGTTCATCTCTTAATTCTCTCCCATCTCTTAGTTCTCTCCCATCTGCCCTCCCATAGGAGATGACCCAGGGAATTTACTTGTGACTGTATTTGCCCTAGCTACTTCAACAAAAGCAAGGGCAAACCAATGGCATTAATGATTATTGAATAAGAACTGAAAGTCTTAAGGAGAGAGTACCACTGGAGGACCACTACAAAAAGCCACTTGGGCAAAGATGGGACACCCTCCAGATAAGGTACCTTCTGGTGGATAATCATGTCCAGTATGAAAACACATTTCAGGAGTTTGTGGACAAGGTACTTCTGATTACTTGCCTATTCACAATCAGATGTCTCCATGAATGTCCAAATTAATAGGCTGGGTGGGGTTCCCACACTGCCATCTTGGCCAGAGGTCCCCAGATGGGCTGCAGCGGACCCTGCTGACGTGTTTTCGGAGAACCTGGTGAAAAACACAAGAATGAAAGTCAGAAATCACATTTCCTGCTTGGCCTAAAGAGCTGCGACTTGAAGAGGGGAGCTGCCTTCGCCCTTGGCTGGGCGACAACTGTATCGGAGTGTTCTCTTTTGTTCTGGCTGGACGGTGTCTACTCATCGAAAGCAGGAAATTGCATTGTAACTTGGACCTGTAGGATGCTGGGGAGGGGCTGACATGGTTAGGAGGGTGCAGGTGGAGGCCTCAGGCAGAAAACAGCTAGTACTGGACCCTCGCTGGGCCCACAGCCACTGGGGAACTGCCAGAGCCAGATGCTGAATTACAGAAAAGAACCACCAAAGTGGCAGATGTGAGCACACTTGCCTGATCCAGATGTGAAGAACTTGCAGAGTGGTGTTCAAGATCTGGAGGAGCTTTGCCCAACTCCGGAGCTAGAACATGCTAGCCAGCTACCTGCCGACGCCCAGGGTCCAATTAAAGGCCTGGAGAAGGAACAGTGCAAAGTGGCTGGATGACAGGCACCAGCGACACTGAGCTAGAAGGGAGCCCCGTGCTGGGAGAGAACTTGGAGGAAGTGGAGCAAACGCATATTTTGTGAGCATGCTTTGTTTATGCTTAGTCTGTAATGAATGTAGTAAGAGATCTGAGGGCTAATTTTCGCTAATGAAAAGACAATGAGACCTTTTAGGGAATTTTAATAAACAAGAATATGAAAGCCAAATCACATTCATTCACTCTCCCGTAAATAAAAGCAAATAAATACTAAGTGGACATTTAACAATTAAAACTTGATCTAAAAGCATGCATAAAACTAGTTGATTCTTACCTTTTAAATAGGGGTACAGAAAGCCTGGACTCACCTATTTTCCAAGTAAAAGATGTGTGGTATACGTGTTTATGTGTCTGTGTGTGTATCTCAAACAAATGGGAAAAAGCTAAGAAAGACAGTTTTCAAGTATAAAATATTTAGCTTGCGCACATGCACGCACGTGCACGCACGCGCACACACACACACACACACACACACACAGGATAACGTGGAGCTGTTAGAAAGCAAAGTGACAGGAGAGGCCATCACTAACATCACCACTGAGAGCCTGCACCAGAAGTGTGCCGTCCTTCACTCTTTGAAAAATTCCTGTAACGTGGGTCACATTACACTTCTCCCTCTGACAGTATGCAGGAGGGTAAACAATAAACCCAATGCACAAAAACACTATTGTATTTTCCTGAATCTTGTTTTTTGCTTGCCTTAGTCCAACGGTCTTTCAATAAGGAAATCAATATTTTTTATTTTGCTGTAAATGATGGTCCTTTGATAATAACAGCAAAAACTGCAAATCAGAAAATAAACCGATTTGACTAGAGGTTTACCTTTTGTTGACAAAATCCAATATTTAAGGATGATGCTCACAGACTTGGAGCCAGACATTTGCTAGGAAGACTTTCCACAGCACACCATGTAGAACTATAGGCAGGGATGCAGAAAAGGTAGATTTGAAGGGGAAAAAAAGGACAATTTTCCAAAATGTAAAAAGTCGGTGTTATTATCTCAATACTTATAAATCTACTGAATTAAAATATTAAAAACATAAGCCTCCCCTTTGTATGGTAATATTTACAAGGAGAGCTTTGTATGGGAAAGGCCTTTTAGTTATATATTTATTTATTTATGTTTATTTACTTACATCCCGAGCAGTGCCGGTTAAAACATAGTTAATGTACCAGCTGCAATTAACCAACTGTCAAAGGCTCAGCTCCCAACCGTGGATCAGCTTCATTTAACTAATTTGAGAAGTGGAAGTTTGATTTTTTTTTCCAGGAAGGTGGCTTGTTTCCTTATTTCCTGTCAAGGGAGCCAGGTTCTGTGACCTATGGTGAAAAGGGCTCTTTGTAATTAAGACAGGGAGTCTCCAACTCAACAGTTCTCACAGTGGGAGGGATTTTTTTTTTTTAATTTTAGGGAAAAAAAGACCGATGGGGAAAGGGACGTGGAGGCGAGGGGGGGAGGGGAGAGAGGAGGACCAGGAGGAGGGGGGAGGCCAGACATGGCCTCTACTCGCAGGCTGCACTGGGCGCCCAGCCAATGGGGGGCCGCGCCGCCAGGCCGCGCGCAGCCATTGGCTGGGTCCTCTCTGCAGGCCGAGTGTATTAAGACCTCGCCTGGACCTGCGGGCGGGGCTCCCCGGGCAGCTAGGCCCAGCACAGGCGACCAGAAACCGATCAACCGTGTTATATCAATAACGTTCTCACACCAGGTTGTGTAAATTGATCTTTTACAATTTCTCTCGGTGACAGTCTCTGTAACCAACAAGATAAATCATTCCTCCCGTGGCTTTTTTATTGATTGCTGAGACCTGTATAAAAATTACACAGCTCAAGCTGCGAAGGAAACATCCTCATAAGAAAAAGCTTTTTATTTACAATCAAAATATGTTTGGACCCAGATCAAGTACAGATTTTGTGGCGCAGAACTATAAGAACACGGAAATTTAACAGACTGAGAGGAAAGTAAAAATTAGAAATGCATTCTCCCCAAACCCAACCACTCCACACTTCAACAACAGGCATCCCTGCTTCTCAAACTGAGAAAAGAAAAGCTTTACACATGTGATTTTAAGATCACCAGTCAATAGGATGCCATATGATAAAAATGAGACAAAAAAACTGCTACAATAAATTAAATCTTTGTCGTGGATCTCATCAGCTGACAAAGTGGTTCTGCGCTGGCCACCCCTGCCTTGTCACCATCAGCACAGGAACTGGCACCCCCCACCCTACCAGGCAAGCTCAGGGAAACCTCGGGACGCCACACAGGCCAGGGTGACACCTTCCGTGTTTCAGAGAAGTTTAATTTGCATTACTGTGTGGTTCTGAAAATACCTTTCCTTCTGCCACAGGATGACCCAAAGTTCTAAAGTACTTGGGATTTTTCAAATGGAGTCAAAGCCCAGGCAGTGGATATCTCTGAACCTAAATTTTCCACCAATTTTCTCACACTAGTGAGACAATACAAGGCAAGCCGTGATGGGGAAAGAGGAAAGGAAGAAAAGGACCAAGAGAAATAATATGTGAATACACAAAATGGTTAAGATCATTACACAGCTAGTTCTCTTAGTTCATTGAAAAGAAAATTTTATGCTAATATTGTATGGACAATATATCATGCCTATACCTTCTACTCTGTATAACTACTAGGAAGACAACCACGCACAGTGCATCAACTACTGTGACTGTCCTAACAACCTGTTCTGAAACTCGGTGTCATTGTCATGTTTACCGTTTTTTCTCTTTAAAATTAATTAATTAATTAATTAATTAATTAATTTTATACCCAAACCGCCTTTGAGTACAAACTTTCTCTCCCATTCTAACTTTTTCTTCTACTAAAGGAATAAACCGGGAGGTTGCTCCAGGGGAGGTCTCTGCGGTGTCCCTTCACGTCTCCAGGTTCCCTGGGGACCAGATCTGCACCCCTGCTGATAGCTGTGGTTGCGGGAGGCGTGGCCCCAGCGCAGGATCCACTTTGAAAAAAAAAAATTGCACAAGGAAAACATTAAGTATTTTTGCATCCTGCCCTAAGAGGAGCTAATGATGTTTATAAAATAGAGAATTGCTCTAAGTTATCGCGGCCTAGAATCGCTGTCCCTGCAGGCCTTGTGGGCGGTGTTGTGTTTCAACCCCAGCTGTGATTCCCAGACCTCAGGGTCTGCGCGAAGCCTTTTGCACACATCCAAGCGCGGAGCAGAGCTGGGCTTTCCCGCTTCCCCTGGAGCCCAGCCCGCTCTTGGGAAGCTAGCTGTCCATCTGCCAGCTGCGGAAGGAGCTTTCAGGGCTCTGAGTGGGAAAGGCCTGCGAGAGCGCTCCGCCGGTGGTGTCCTCCCGTCCCCGAGGGAGAGCGGGTCGCGCCGCTTGGTGACCCTGGCCTCTGGGGTGCCTGTGATGCACACTTCGGGGCACCTTTGGGGAGGGTGCGGGCCCGCTTGTGTTTATAGAGGGTCACTGCTGAAGTGCGCCGGGCTGAGGCACCCTGGGGTACATAGGGTGCCTGGGGACCCAGTGCCCAGGCAGGCGCCCGACCGGACTCTGCGTGACTCCTGATCGAGTTCTTGCAGGGCTCAGCTCATTCTCGCGTGTCCTTCCCCTGTGGATATGGACAGCCACCAACGCCCCCAGAAGCGGGAGAACAGGACTGGGGACCCCCCCCCCCGCCCCGCCCGTCGTCCCTGCCCCTTTCCGCCACCCGGGGCGCCCAAGCAGGGAGCAGCCGGCAGCGCCGCCTGGGTCCCCTAGGAAAGGCCAGCACTGGGCCAGAGCCCGGAGCGCAGAGATGGTGAGAGGGGGGGGGGGGGGGGGGGCTAGCCTTTCTTTGGGATGATTTTCTCTTAAAATAGAATTTAGTGCAGATCTTGTCAGGCGGAGACAGGATAGGAAAACATCGCTAGATGTAGGCGTTCCTTCCCAAGAAGTGCCTTTGGAAATGTTTTTAT